>PVJI01020369.1:0-29176 GCA_004026765.1 Micronycteris hirsuta | reverse complement strand
AGTGATTCCTGTAAACCCTTCTCCCCATTGTCCCCTCCCCTCTCTCCCCTGTCTATTGTTAGACTGTTCTTAATTTCAATGTCTCTGGTTATGTTTTGCTTGCTTTCTACTTTTGTTGGTTATGATCCGGTTAAAGGTGAGATCATATGGTATTTGTCCCTCACTGCCTGGCTTACTTCACTTAGCATAATGCTCTCCATAGCAGCACAATTCACAATAGCTAAGTGCTGGAAACAACCTAAGTGCCCATCTACAAATGAATGGATCAAGAAACTATGGTACATTTACACAATGGAATTCTACGCAGCAGAAAGGAAGAAGGAGCTTATACCCTTTGCAACAGCATGGATGGATGATGCAGTATTCTTAAAACAAGCTTCCCACTCTTGTCTCTTCCTAGATTCTGTCATCCATTCTGGAATCTTTGATGTCTATGCAAAAGCAATGAATCACAACTCCTACATTCCAGGGACTGGAGGGCCATCAGTGACTGTAGGATGCATTGCAAGTTTGGAGATGTTGAATAATTCTGGGGAAGAAAGAATAATATACATGTTAAAATCAAGCAATTTGGTAAATATTTAGGTAAATTCTTGGTTAATACTATTTCATGTGCTAGAGTCCTATATCCGTAAAAGCAGGTCTCACATGCTTGAACTTCTCATTCCATTCCTGTAGCCAAGAGTTTCACTCAACCTTTCTCATCCGGGATATTATAACAATGTGTATCTGACAGGCCTTCCAGAGCAATCTCCTGTTACAGTTTCTGATTACATACCTGTTTGGCCACCAACTACAACAAACAAACTAATACCTCGGAGTGCTTACCAGGAGCCAGAGAGGAACGAAGGGGAAATTTTTTCATCTGTACCATACCCAGCAAGTCAAAAAGATGCCTGAACCTGTCACTGCACACAGCATAAGATGTTTTGGGTTGGTTTGTTTTTTTTATAAAATTGCATAAAGATGCTATTTCACCTCATTTACTGTCATGGCACCAAAAACAGCACTTGTAACACACGGCATTCTGTCCCTTCTCTGGGCCCCCACCTTTGCTGCTGCTTGTGCTAAATACCCCTTTCACCCTCATGGTTCTTCTAGGTGCTTTTCGCCTCTTAGACTCCCTTGTCAAACTGCCAGCATGTTTGATTGTTTGCACCTCTCCTTATTTACAGCAGGACCAGGATCCCGCCCCAGAGGTTAAGACAAGTGCTAGTGATGAGTGCTGGGCTGACGACGGGAGGACAGCTCTCCAACACCCCGGTATCACACCAAGCCCAAGGTCCTGCTGATCCACAGAACCAGTGTGAGGTGTGGGAAAGGCTCGCATTCCTCCCAGCAGCACAGAGGCCACAGCTGAGACAGCAAGAGCCAACCTCTGGAAAGCAGGGCTGCCAAAGCTGGAGGTCAGAGAAGGATGTGATAAATACTGAGACAAAAGAAGAAACTTGAAGCAATTTAGCTTTGGAAAAAGTAAGGAACTGAGCACAGGGGCTCCAGCTGCTAACCCAGTGCTGGTACTTTCTGGATGCATTAGTCTGCTCAGGCTGCTCGAACAAAATACCGTAACCCGGGTGGCTCGTAAGTAGCAGAAGTTTCTTTCTCACAGTTATGAAGTCTAGAAGTCCCAGGTCAGGGTGCCAGCATGGCTGGGTTCTGGTGAGGTCCCTCTCTGGGCTGTCTCACATGGCAGACAGAAAAGCTAGCTTGCTCCCTGGACTTTTCTTATAATGCACTAATCCTAGTCATGAAGGCTCAACCCTCACATCCTAATTACTTCTCAAGTATCCTGCCTTCCAACACCATAACCTTGGGGATTAGGGCTCCAACGTATCAATTTTAGGGACATAAACATTCAGCCCAGTGCACTAGGCAATCATTACTTGTTGAATAAATGAAATTTGGAACTCTACCTTCAGCATGAAACCATGGAAATCAGAAGAAGAAAACATTAAAGACAATGTCTGATGTGATAGTAAAGGATGTTGGGATGGACTCAACAGTGCTGCCCCCAAACCGTGTCTAAACTGAAATCTCAAAATGTGACCTCAGTTAGAAATAGGGTCTTCACAAATACAATTGGTTACGAGTCTCATGATGAAATCTTTCCGGTTTCAGGATGGGCCTTAAATCCAATGACTGATGTCTTTTTTTTTTAATTACTTTATTGTTGTTCAGCTACAGTTGTCTGCATTTTCTCCCTACCACTCCCCCAAAACCCACCTCCCTCCCTTGCTTCCACCCTCCCCCTTGGTTTTGTCCATGTGTCCTTTATAGTAGTTTCTGAAAACCCTTCTCCCCACAATCCCCTCCCCTTTCTCCTCTGGTTATTGTTAGATTGTTCTTAATTTCAATGTCTCTGGGTATATTTTGTTTGCTTTTTTCTTTTGTTGATTAGGTTCCAGTTAAAGGTGAGATCATATGGTATTTGTCCCTCACTGCCTGGCTTATTCCACTTAGCATAATGCTCTGCAGTTCCATCCATGCAATGACTGATGTCTTTATAAGAAGAGGGTGCACAGGAAGGCACGCAGAGATCAGTGATGCTGCCGTAAGCCAAGAAACGCCCTCCGGCTCCAGCTGCTGCAGCTGGAAGAAGCGCTCCTCCCAGGGCACGGCCCTGTCAGCACCTGGATCAGACTTCTGGTCTCCAACGCTGTGATCGAATCAATTTTTTTAAACCTCAAAATTTGTGGTAATTTATTACAGCAGCACTAGGAAACTAACACAGATATTTTTCTTTTTCTCCTAATTTAATCCTCCAAACCACCCTAAGGAGTAAATGCCAATATCCCTCTTTTTCAAACTCCGGGAAGTTCAATAAGTTGCTGAGAGCCACCCGGCTGATAAATGACAGTAATGAGATTAGAACCCATGTTCATTGGAGTCTAAAGTCTTAGCCCTTTTTTTTTTTAATAAAATTATATGCTATTTAAGAGAAGTAATATATATAATATAACTCAGAAGAAAGATTCCCTTTTTATTATAGCAATAAATAAAGAGCTTAAAATATTAAATGTCTAGGATATAGAAATTGTTTCTATGTAGAATATTTTATTCAGGAACAAAACCAATAAATAAAGCATCACAGCACATGCTCTTACACAAGAACTCTGTGCCCTCTCTATGTCAACTTACATGTTAAAAGTTTATTTCAACCCCATATGTGAGATACTGCATTTTGTGTCCATTTCATACGTGACGAAAATGAGGCTCAGAGCATACACAGGATTATGTCCCCCCAAAGATACCTGCATAACCACCAGAACTTGTGAGTATATTACTTTGCATGGCAAAATGTATGTGATTTAAGTGAAAGGACTGGGGGTGGGAAGGTTATCCTGGATTATCTGGGCAGGCCGATGAACTCAAAAACATCCTTACAAAGGAAAGAGAGAGGAAGGAAAGTCAGAGAAGCTGTGGCAAGAGAGCAGAGGTCAAAAAAGGAGAAACCTGAAGATGCTGTGCAGCTGGCTTTGAAGATGAAGGTTGAGGCCCTGAGCCAAGAAATGAGGTGGCCTCAAAGGGGACCGTCTCCAGGAGAAATGCAGACTGACAACCCCTTGGTTTTAGGACTTCTGACCTCCAAAACTGTAAAGTAATAAATTTGTGTTGTTCTAAATTTCTCCATTTGTAGAAACTTGTTTCAGCAGCCATGCAAAATAAGCACAGAAAGCTAAGATAATTTCTCAATGACCTTCACAGGGAAGGTGCCCCGGGACCCCAGGCTTCTCTGGCATTGACCTTCGGTGTATGTCTCATGTTCATGGTGGAAAAAATCACGTCCAGAAGAAAGATGAATCTGTGCTAGGAAGAGGGAAATGCCTCAGTTTACTAGACTGGAATTATACACTTTCCACATGCACAATAAGGGTGAAACATTTTGCCAAATAAATATTTGTGAATGATAAACTACCACCTGATTCTAAAGGCAGATAGAAAAAAACCATTCATCAAATCTTATTAAGTTTAAACTCTGGCCAGATGTATACTCCTTTCTTGTGGACTTAAATTTGATCACCATCCAAGGTTTTTTTCAGTGTCTTCTCTTATAGTAGGCTTATTTCCAAAAACGGATGAGTATTACACTTTTCCAACTCTATATGACTTGTCACAAAATATATCTTTTTGTATTTACATTAAAAAGGCAAATTTTACTCAAACTCTGTTAGCTCATGGTTAGCCTCAAATAACACAAATTTAAGAATTATTTTTCCATTAAATTTTGTTTTACAATCATTGTTTTATTATTAAATCCTATTTTTAAAAAGTGTTGCATTTACAATTTATTTATTTCTGAGGCAAATACTGTATTTTCAAGGAGATGTTAAAGATTTCAACAAAAGGATATTTAGATATGCAAATATTTTTTAATTAAAAAGGATATTCACCTTATTTTTACTTTATTCTACAAGCAAGGCCCGGCAGAAGTAGCACCATTGAGTGTGGTTGGTAGGGTACGTGAACGTCTCACACCAGATGGACAGCCATTTGAACCTTTGACCTAAAATGTCATATGGTGTGTTTGAGTGTGACACTGTTATGTTACAGAATGACGTGCTTATGATTTTGTAATAAAAGTTCTGGTATAGATTTCCAAAGAAGCATTGTTCGTGCCAGACCCTGAAGATACAATACCACAGGGTGTGTTCCGTTTTACAGGCAATGACTTGGTACATTGCGTGAGAACACACTATGTCTAAGGTACTATCTCAACTCTTACAGGGGAGTTAGAATTCACAGCCCCTGTCTTCCAGGAGTTTGGTTAGGAAGCCAGTACATATTCTCAAACTAAGGCTCCTAAGTAAATCTCCGACCCTAACAAATTCCTGAATGCACTCTATTCCCTCTTCAAGGCCTTCTCCACGTCACAATCGGAACAACTGTCATGACAGATACCAACTCTTTTCCTTCTCTTTTCTGGAAAGGTTTGGCCAGGCTACATGGAGTAATTGGCAATATATTTAAACTCATTCAGTAAGCCTGACTTTCTCATCTGTAAGGTCAGTATAATAATGCAGGCCCAGCCTGTTCTCCACGCCTATCTGTGCTTCAGCTTTCTTATATGTGGGAAAAGTCATTTTAAAAATTAAGTTAAGCTGCTGAGTTGTGGCAGGGAATTAACTTGTAGGGTTTACATTAGCCTTCAAGTTGGGGCTTTGTAATGTTAATGTTAGTCATTCAGGCTCTTTCAGTCCTTAATATCAAGTCCAAGGCTGTGCTCAAGAAAGAAAAGGTTGAGAGAGAAAAAAAGAAGAAATCAGTGGTTAGAACGCTGAGCCTCTGACCCCCAGATGTGCTCCGTGTTACTAAACTATGCTCTGATCATGCACAGAAAGGCAGTTACACTTCAGTGTGAGACGTTCGAGGTCCTCCCTTGGTCATGGGTCTCTGGGAAGAATTAAAATTAGAGCTAATATATTTCCTGTTTTAAATACATAGCAGGGTGTATCTGTTTGTTTTAAATAACATCCTAAAAGGTAAAACTTCTTAGCAAATGCCTTCGGTTGGTACTCTTCTAACAGTAAATTATCTGAAGCTCACTGAAGTGGGGCAGTTAAACAACATCAAAAGCTTCCTTTTCGTTGGCTCTAAGAGGGAAGGCATCTTGTTATCAGTTGTTTCTAATTCAAGTATCTTCTGCTCACCCCGCCCAGCTTTCCTAGCCCTGGAACCTCAATAGTGTTTAATTCAAAGCAGGAAATTTTCTTAACAAAAGCAGTGAGTATTTAGAAATCAAACAGATGTGTCCAATGACTAAAAAGCTGCAGAGTGTTTTAAATCCTCCTTGAGATAGCATTCGGACTTGCTCTTCCATTATTGGCTAGAGAGAGAGGTTGCCCCTTAACTACCTCCATATCTGTCTTTTTGAAGAAAGATGAGCTTTCTCTGGATGAAAAGATGAGATAACACTACTGGTTGTGAATAATGAGCGAGGCACTCTGGCAGTTCTGCTGAACAATCCCTCTGTAAATTCAGACAGACACCTAGGGCTTGCTGTGATAGAGAACGTTCATTAAGCAGAGTGGAAGGACCTAATCCTGAACTCTGCTAGACATCATGCATTTTGACCTTTTGACCCTAAACACAGGCAGTCTGGGAGAAAGGGAGGAAAAGCCCTTGGTGAATTCTATGTAATAACTTATTTAGGGGTATGTCTAATTTTGGATGTGTTTCTTGCCGTATTTATTTACTTGGCAAGTCTCTGAATTCCATAAATGCAGAAGCCAGCCAGCCTGCCAGCACTTCTGACGTGACGGATTGTCTGTCTCGTGTGCAACACTCTGAATATCAGCATTTTGGGGAGGTTGGGCAGGAGATGAAAAGATCTAGATTTAGTAGTCATTGTTGCATTGTTACATGAACAAGTGGTGCCAGCCGTTAAAGATATAAATAGTCAAGGAACTGAGGCCAGCGAGGCAGGGGTGAAGAGCTGTCTAAACCGAAGCTATTTACACAAGGGAATAAATCACTTGGAAACAGGTCAAGGTGAAGTCAGAGCTTAAAACAATTGTTTGTGCCTTATCAAAAAAGTTTTCCTTCTCCTTCTATCAGTCACATAAAAACCATTAAAATTTAAGAAAAATTCCACTCTTGGCTGTGGCTTCTGTTAGCTAAGTCTGAGGTTTTCCTAAGAGTCTATAGTTCTAGAAATATCAACTAGAAAGCTTGGATAATGGTATTTTGATTGGGTATAAATTTATTTGGATCTTCCAAGTATTCATCTTTCTTTGCCCTGTGCCTATTTTGGCTATGCAGGAGATTTTTACTTAAAATGTCATATTTTTTGTTATTGTTGTTCTAATCCTTTGTCACTTATAGTTGTAGTCAACTCTCAATCTTAAGAAGGTTTTATGATATAAATAAAGAAACACAAACCTGGATTCATATAGATTATCACATGCAAGTGTGGACGCTAGGTCAATTAAAGACTTAAATGGGAATGGAAAAGAGTAAAGTTCAGGGAGAAAAGATGACAGACTCTCTTGCAGACAATCTTAACAGGTACATTAAAAGCACCAAAATACTAATAAAAGGAAAAATATGAATTTTTATTATATTAAAATAAAGATTTCTAGTTAACAAATCACAGCATAGGCAAAGTTAAGAGACAGCTAGCAAAATGGCAGAAGATATTTGAAATTTCTTTAAAAATATATGAGGGGAAACCCAAAGAACCCATAATTTATTTATAAAAAATTGTGTATTTATCTTACATGTTTAAATTTCAATCACTTTCAATGTACTCTCCATTTGATGCAATACACCTATTTTTTCCCACTGCTCAAAACAATTTTTGAACTCATAGATTTTGATGCCTTTTAGTGATTCTGCCTTTTTTTGTTTCACCTGTTTCATATTGGCAAAACATTTGCCTTTGAGAACTTTTTCATCCAGGGAAACAAAAGAAAAGTCTCGGGGGGTGAGATCCAGATCAGGAGAATAGGGAAAGTGGGGCACAGGGGTTGTGCCATTTTTGGTCAAAAATCGTTGAACAGTCGGTGCAGTGTGAGCAGGTGCACTTGTACATCACCCATCTGAAATGATAAATGCACTGAAAAAGGCTTCAAAAAAATTCTCTGAAGCCAAACACAGCCTCTCACAACAACACCAGCTGGTACACTGATACGGATGGGTTCCTAGAATACTCACCCAGCAGGGGAAGCCTGTACTAGAATGGGCCCACCCTCCAGAAGATAATTCTAGTTTTTGGCAGTCCTCCATCATGTATAATAGAATTATAGATAATTAACAGATATGATAAATCAACAATTAAATAAAGATGCCTCTGAAAAAATAAAGCAAAAACTATGAATGAATTATTTTTAGAAGAAACTAAAAAATACATAAAGAGATATGCAAATTATTAGATCGTAGTAACCAGACAAATGTAAATTATTTGATTTTACTTTGCACCTTTTAGACAAAGACTGGAAAGCCGGATAAGTCCATGTGTTGGTGAGAATTCTGGGATATCGGAGCTCTGGCGAACAGCATCATTTTGGAGAACAAAACTCTTTCTCCAGAGAATAGAAAGGTTATAGTCTGCCTAACACCTCAAATCTACTGCTGGGTATGTGACTCGAAGACATCTCATTCAGGGTGTTAGGGGACATGCCGCGGTGTCCATTGGAGTGGTGGAATTTGGAGGCAACTCAGGAGTCCATCGCTGGGGGTAAAAATGGGATGAGCGTACACCACACAATGCCATGCAGTGGTTACACGTGAGGGATTCATTGCACTCAAACACCGTGGCTGGGTTT
The DNA here is from genome assembly GCA_004026765.1 of Micronycteris hirsuta. NCBI lineage: Eukaryota > Metazoa > Chordata > Mammalia > Chiroptera > Phyllostomidae > Micronycteris > Micronycteris hirsuta. The sequence goes on along the minus strand of PVJI01020369.1, from coordinate 20,912 downwards.
TATGAACAGTTTTTAGGGGGAAAATCATAAAAATAATAGGAGTAGGTATGAACGCAGTAATAAATTTACATGAATTGAAAGCACATGGACACCAATCAATGAACATTTTTCAAAAGCGCTCCCACAGAAAAGATGCGCATCAAACACAATAGAAGGGTTGTCTATGGGAGCAGGAGCTAAGGTTGAAAAATAAAAAGAAATCAAATGGATCAATGAGTTAATCAAAAAAACATATCCCGGGGTAGGCCAAAGTTGGGAAAAATCATGAATTCTGGCAGCATGAATAGAAAATATTTATCTTCCCTTTCGGTTGTCATGTTGGTTTTATGCTTCCGGATTATAGGTGCCCTGAGACTTCAATGCAGTTATTACATAGACCAGAAACTCTGCAGCAACTTGTCCCCCTTATCACTGGATCCTGACGTGTGTCTTTTATAAACACATCCAACCTCGGGTGTCAACCACAGAAGTGAGAAGACAAGCAGGACGAGTTACTGCTATTGTCAAGTTGACTGTGTTTACTACTCCTTTAAAAACCCGGGGCTACACGAACAATACACTAACAAATAGACGCATCTACACCATCTAGAATTTGCAAGAGTAACATTTTCACCTCTTTTCAGTTATTTCAGAATTAAAGTCCTGTAGATAACTTTCTTTTAATCATCTTAACTTTCCCATCACCTATCCTTCCTTGACATATCTAAGACAACAAGCACCATGATTTTGCTTTGTATCCTTACAGTTCTTTGTGTACTTAGACTTGGATAAATATTACACTATCCGACACACACCACTGCTTAACAGGTATATTTTTTTAGAAAATATGCATAAATATCATCATAATATGGTATCATTCTATACCTTCCTATCTTCACTCATTTTTTTAAAACTTTATTAATAATGTCTAAATAGATATTACATCGTATAAAAGTAAAAAATGACCTATAGTAAGATGTACACCCCCCTACTTCTGAACTCCCATCGCTAGGTTTATCCCTCGATCAGTTTTGAAGATACTCCCCACAAAAAAAAGATGCACATGTGACTTCCCTGTGTATGCCAAATGTATGTTAAAGTTTAAAATCCGCTCGTTGACCTTTAATAGTTATTTCTCCCCCTAACCGATTTGCTATTTTTTCATATCCTTTATTTTCAAGCCAGTATATTATTATATATATAGCAATACCATTGAATATTTTTTTATTTTATTTGTTTTGACCTTTCTAGGGCTCTGGCATGTCTTATAAATAATTAAGTTTACAGATATGTTTTGACAGACATGTCAAGAGAGCTCATGTGTGACCTACTCTAACCTTTTGTTCTTCCATTTGAACAAAGATCACTTTTTAAAATTATATTGGAAGCTAATGTTGAAAATTCTTTTTCCTTGACAGTGTTTCTTCTTACATTTATACGTCCTCAGTAATTTTCATATGTTCCATTAATCAAAGATGGCAGTACATGGCATTTTTTACTTCATAAGTAAAATCCAGATATCCAGACAATGCCAACCTTTAAGCAGTGTTGTCCAAAGAGCCTGTCACATGTCCAGGTAGGTGACGAGGCCAAGGGAGTGTCAGGGAATCCTGGGAAGCTGCTAGCTGGAGAGTGTAGCATCACGTGGGAGCCTGCGGGTAAGCTGCCCTATATCTCCATGGGCTTTACTGTATTCTTCCATTAAACTTAAACCTATAATCAAGAGAAGGGAGGGTCACTAAGATATCCTGTATGAAAAATTAGGTTACTAATCTTAGTACTCTCTTGACTGGTGAAACCTTAAGATTGAAGGTCATAATTGAGAAAAGCAAGAGCGTAAGGAGATCTTTGTCTTGCCAGCCCAAGGGCTGTGAGGAAAAAAAGAGAGGGAGAAGGGATGTAGAGAAGGAGGGGAGAGAGAGAGATGAGAGAGACAGAGACAGAGACAGAGACAGAGAGAATATTTTCTCTGGGAAAACAGAGAAACCATTTCTACTCTCTTTGAGAATCTTCATGGATTCAGAGTAAATTCCCCAACCTCACTCTGAGGGCAGGAGTCAACTAGGTTGTTCAAGTTCACTGCCAGAATGAAAATTTAAACAATGTCCTCATCCTCTTTCCTGCTCCCTTGAGTGCCTTTAAATTTCCAGCAAGTCCTTGAGTGCCTTTAAATTGAGCTTGCCTTTCTAGCAGGTAAACCCACCAGGCCAGCTCTCATCTGGAGGTTCCAGGATGGAACTGGTTCCCGCCTTTGTAGCTTCCTGCCTGGAACTGCGATAGGTTTTCATGATCTCTGGTGCCCTTTTGTTCACCTTTTGGCTCATCGAGACTGATGCTTGCGTTCCTCTCCCTGCGCATCTTCCTCGGTGACTGGAGAGCTTATCTAAGTAGTTTAGCTCACTTCTATCCCTGTCAATGTCCTGACATTTATCCTGGATATTTTTTATCTTCCAGGTCCTTTTAGTAGGACCTATGTGCATGTCTGTTATAAAGTTCAGAATTTTTATAAGATGCAATTTTCCCTTGTCGGCATCACTGGACTCAATAACGTCTTCCATTAGCATTGAATGCAATTACTCACTTGGTTCTCCTGCCCCAACTTCTGCTCTTACAAAAGGGTATTCTCTCAAGACTGGTTCGATCACATGAGACTGAGACATTCACCCTCCCTTCTAACTCATCCTGGCTCTCTATGCTGATTTCTGAGTTAGCACCAGCATGCTACTTCCCAGGCAGTCTCTGCTGCACTCACTCCATTTCCTTATAAAGCTTGTTTACACCATGCTATGTCTCAACTCTGTTTACTCTTATACAAACATCTCGGAAGGTATATCCTAGAATGAGTAGCAAACACATGCTATGTTTTCTATTTCTCCTCAAGAAGCCACATTCTAGAACTTAATCATCTATAGGAATAAAGTACCTTCTGTTGATTTTTCTCCATGATGGAAGAAGACAAAAATGAAAATCAAGAAGCAAAAAAGTAGAATAAAATTGTGATCAGGCTCCCAGCTGTTATAGGTTGTATTACTGCCCATGCCCCCAAAAAGGTGCGTTGAAGTTCCAATCCCCAGTACTTCAGAATGTGCCCCTTTGGGGAAATAGGGATTTTGGGGTTGCAATGAAGTTAGGATGAGGTTATCTTATTAATTAAATTGTTAAATCATGTAAGTATTGCTGGTGTTGTATGAAGATGACCATGTCAAGATGGACACAGAGAAGATACCATGTGAAGATGGGGGAAGATTAGCGTGGGCAAGCCAGGGAAAGCCAAAGATTGGTGGCAGTCCCAGGGAGAAGCGTGGCAGAGATGTTCCCTCGGAATCCTCCGAAGGAACCAGCCTTGCTGGCACGCTGGTATTGGATTCCCGGCTCCTCAGTTCGTGGTACATTGCTATGGCATTCGGAGGAAACCAACTCGCCAGTCGTGATTGGTGTGGAAAACAAATAGGTAGAGGCAGTGCTATTGAATTAATAGATTATTCCATTTTTAATAGAGAATAAAACTGTTAACAACATGAAGGTCAAGTTGCAATTTGCATGACTATCATTCCTTGGGGTCTAATTCCAATAGAATGTCATCGTTTAAAAGTATCAAATAACTTTTTCTCTACAAGCCATACTTTTCTCTATATCATAAAACTTAAGTATTAAATTATTCATATAACAGCAAAATACTCAGTACAAGAAAGAATGTTTTTGTGGGCTACATGACCAACTTTTTGAATTGAATTTATAATATAACTAGTTTGTCACTTGTAAAAAATGCTTAATCAATTAGTAGTTCAGGTGTTTTAGTCTCTTAAATGTACTTGAGGATACACACACACACACAGTCTTTTGACTTATTTGTTTTAACAAATTCTCAGCTATAACATATGATAGTGTATAATTTGACTTTTAAAAACGAAGAAATGTAAATAATATTAATTCTTACTCAGTCTGAATTACTCTTCATAGCCTTCTTTTTGTTGTTTTTTTCATTTTTAACATTTTCATTTATTTTTTAATTGCTGTATTGTTCTTCAATTACAGTTGTCTGCATTTTCTCCCCTCCCCTCCCCCTCACCCCATCCAACCCCACCTCCCTCCCTTGCTTCCACCCTCCCCCTTAGTTTTGTCTATGTGTCCTTTAAGTGTTCCTAAAAACCCTTCTCCCCATAGTCCCCTCCCCCCTCCCCTCTGGCTATTGCTAGATTATTCTTAATTTCAAGATTAAAAAAATAATCTGTGACCTTGTATGCAGAATTCTGTGGTGATTACTCATTTCTCCATTTCTGCACTGTGTTCTGAGAATGGGCCTTTACTGAAAGCAGTGCAGTAGCTGACATTCCCTGAAGCCTTACTATGTGCCCGTCACAGAGCTAAAGTTTTAATCATTGTCGCATGAAACAGAAAACTCAAAAGGTTTGATAACATAGGCACCGATTGTTCCAGAGATTCCCACATAGTTACTCAATCACCATTTCCATTCACCATGGGATTGGAGGCCATTTCAAACAACACAATGGATACCAGACTAATTTTTTTAATATTCCAATGTAATTTTACGATGAAGAATACCAGACAGTTTGTTATTCCAAGGTATGGTTTGTCTTGCTTTACAGACATTGCCTGAATTTGGTGCACCAACTGTGAGGCTTGGAATTCTCCTTCTGACCACTAAACTCATTTTCAATGTGCAGTTGCCAAGAGCTGGCAGTCACAGAGTTTAAAATTGATATTCAAAAACATTTGTCAATTTGGTCCAGAAATCATTAAATTCAAGAAACATGTTTGTTCATTTTCCCCTTTTTCCAGAAGAACTTGAAGAATTCTTCATAAGGTGGCAAGAGGAAATGAAATAAAACCCAAATCACATTATTGTTTTCTATTTTTTAAATATTTAAGAATGCTCACTTTATTACTTTTCATATTTATTTCCTTATTTTAAAGTTGACACAAGTTCTAAGAAACAAAATATCCTATAGTTCACTTCACAAATATATCCCAATATGCAGCAACAAAAAAATTCACCTCTACTGATCTGGCCATGAGTAAATATGTCTATCAGAGTGAGACAGAAATTGATGACCAGATTTGTGACTTGGTGGCCTGAATTTCCCTCCTCCAACGGATGCTGTGAAGGTACAGCCACACACGGAGCAATTCCCTCCGAGAGAAATCCAGAAACCAGTGAGTGACTCCTACACATCAGGTGACTGAGAAAGTATCTACATGGAAATGCATAAGAAAAGACGGAGAAACTCTCACTTACACTCCATTCTTGGCACAGCACCAGACCATCAGGAGGGAACCTCCACCTTCCAACTTCTTTCTGAAGAGTGAAGGCGTCCATGGCTGTCCAGCCTTGTAGCATCTCTGGGCCACGCTGGAAGAAGAAGAGTTGTCTTGGGCCACACATTAAATACATTGTGACAAGTAATCACAAAAAAATCTCATCATGTTTTAGATAAATTTGTGACTTTGTGTTGGGCCACATTCACGGACACCCATGGGCCTCAGCTTGGACACCCTTGATTATGGCAACTTCTAAGTCAGCCACCTGAACGATGAGCTCCCGAATCGCCTAGCTCAGAAGCCAGCTAGCTAGTGTTCATGAGTCCCTCAAGACTATAGTAAACAGGGAAGCAGCTGTTGATGGGCACACAAGCACTCACGATGGCTATACTCCCCATGTCCTGTGCAGAGGGAGCAGACCAAGACACTTATCTCCCAGTCTTTCACTGGAAGGGATGTGACTACATACTTCAAACTGACACCTGTAGGTCTGGCTTCTAATCAGAACCTATCTAGGTGTTAAGTCTGATCCTACCTGGAGCCCAATAGAGGCAACGGGCACTGCCCTCCTTCCTCCCTGTGGCTTATTCCCCAATAAAACCATGCTGCCAGCATGTCACTGAAAGGAGCTGGTCTACTCGTCTGACACACAGCTGCTCTAACTGCCGGCCCAAACAACTGGCTCCTAAATCACCTAACTCTAGAACCCGACGGAGCTGGCATTCATGAGTTTCCAGGACAACGCAAAATAAAAAGATTCTGTTTGGGTGAGCAAGCATTCCCATTTCGTATCCGCTCTGGCTCACCACAAAGTAAGGAATAAAAAATACCCAACCTCAGCTTCTCCCTGGTAGGGGCTAATCTGCATATCTAACATCTTGACTTTCCAAGCTTTAGGGATACACACAGAGAGAAAGTGAAGGGATGAAAAAATATACACCATGTAAATGGAATTCAAAATAAAGCAGGGGTACCGTACTTACACTTATAGCATATAAAAATAGAAGTTAAAAGAAAAATAAGGTCATTATATAGTAATTAAGGGATCACTTCAGCAAGAAAATATAACAATTGTAAATTTTTATGCCCCTAACACTGGAGCATCAAAATATATAAAGCAAATATTAACACATAAGAAGAGAAAAATAGACTGCAATCAATAATAGTAAGGGAATTCAATAACTCACAACAACGGATAGATCATCCACACAGAAAAATAAGAAAACACTAAACTTAAATGACATGTTATATCAGAAAAAAACTGAGTGTTTCATCCAGAGGCAACAGAATATGAATTTTTCTCCAGCACATATGAAATATTCTCCAGAATAGATCATACGTTAGACCACAAAAAAGCCTTAATAAATTTAAGAAGATTGAAGTCATATTTCATCCTTTTTTATATGGTTGACTCAGCCATATAAAAAAATGAAATATTGACATTTGTGACTACATGGATGGATCCTGAGAGTATTATCTTAAGTAAAATAAGTCAGATGGAAAAAGACAAAAACTGGATAATTTCACTCATATGTGGAATAGAAAACAAAAAAGAAACAAACAAAACAGAAACCAACTCATAACGACAACAGATTGGTGATTACCAGAGAGAAAAAGGGGGGCTGGAGGAGGGTCAAATGGATAAAGGGGATGGATCGTATGGTGATAGATGGAGCAAAACTTTTGGTGATCAGCATGCTATAATGCATGTAAATATCAAATTATAATGTTATACACCTAAGACACATAATATTATTAATCAACGTTACCTCAATAAAAAAATTGGAATCATATCAAACATATTTTCTAAACACAATGGCATGAAACCAGAAGTCAATAATAATAAAAAACTGGAAAATTCCCAAACATTTGGGGATTAAACAGCATGTTTCTGAACAACAAATGAGATAAAGAAAAAAATCAAAATTTGAAAAAGATATATTGAGACAGATGACAAAAGAAACAACAAACAGAAGTTTATGGAATAGAGCAAAAGAAGTTCTAAGAGAGGAGTTTAAAACAATAATGGCCTACATTAAGAAAAAAAAATTCAACCTAACTTTATACCTCAAGGAACTGCAAGATGAAGAACAACCTAAGTCCAAAGTTAGTACAAGGAAGGAAATAGCAAAGATCAGAGAAGAAATAAATGAAATAATGATTATAAAGAAAATAGAAAAGATCAATGAAACTAAGAGCTATGTTTTAAAGCTAAACAAAAGTGGCAAACCTTTGCAGGACTAAGGAAAAAAGAAAGGCGGCTCAAAATAAAAAATAAAAGAGAAGACATGACTACTCATGGCACAGAAATACTAAGGATCATAAGCAACTACTATGAACAAATATATACCACCAAATTTGATAAACTATCAGAAACAATAAACCCCTAGGAACATATAACCTACCAAGACTGAATTATGAAAAAACAGAAAATCTAAACAGATCAACTATCAATAAAGAAATTCAATCAGTAATCAAAACCTCCCAACAAAGAAAAGCCGAGGGCCACAGGGCATCATTGGTGAATTCTGCCAAACATTTAAGGAAAAATTAATAACAGTCTTTCCCAAACTCTTCCAAAAAGTATAGGAGGAAGGAACACTTCCAAACTCATTTTACAAGGCCAGCATTATCCTAATATCAAAGTTAGACAAAAACACTACAAGAAAAGAAAATTGCAGGCCAATATTCCTGATGGATATATATGTAAAAATCCTCAACAAAAAAATTAGCAAGCAGAATTAACAGTACTTTAAAAGAATCAAACACCATGGTTGAGAGGAATTTATTTCAGGGGTACAAGCTTGGTTCAACATATGCAAATCAAAAAATGTAATATATCACATTAATAAAATAAAGGATAAAAATTATGTAAAGACTTCCGGCCAAGATGGAGGAATAGGTGGACACATTGCACCACTGCTCACAACCAAAGAGGATAAATAACAAGTTAAAAAACAAAACAACCAGAACAGCCAGAAAATCTAACTGAGTGGAAGTCCGACAGCCAAGAAGTTAGAGAGGACACATTCATCCAGATCGAAAGCAGGGTGGATCCGGGCGGAGAGCTAGTGCAGCAAGACAGCAGTTTGCCTGGAGAGACTCACTGCAGGTGCGTCTGGCCAAAACACAGCCACACACTCAGTGAAGTCCACAGCCAGAGCACCCAAAGAAGCCCCTGGGAACCAGCGGGGCCCGGACTCGTAGACCAGGCAGTCCCTCTTTCGCATGCAGATAGACGGGGAGAAGGAGCTGGGGAGCAGAGCAGACCATGCGGCCCACCATCGCAACCCACCATCACAGGGGAAAAAAAAAAGCCTCGGACCACCTGTTGAAAGCACCTGAGGGTGTTGAGGCGGCTCCCAGCCTCACAGGAGAGCTTATTGAGATGAGGGTGATTGGGAGCCGGTGGTAAACTGAGCAAGTGCCATTGCTCCCTCCCAGGCCCCGCCCCCAAAGGAGCTTCACAGCACAATGACGTATTACCCCGCACCTGGGAACACCTAAGGCTCCACCCCTTAAGGTAACAGGTGTGCAGAGGGAGGGAAAAATGGCTCAAATGAAAGAACAGAACAGAGCTCCAGAAAAATTAAAACTAAGGGACAAGGAGATAGCCAACCTATCAGATGCACAGTTCAAAACACTGGTAATAAGGATGCTCACAAAATTGGAAGAAAATTGGACACAAATAAATGAACAAATGAAGGATACGCTAAAGAAAATGAGGGGAAATGTGCAGGGAACCATTAGAGAAGAGAAGGAAATTGGGACTCAAATCAACAGTGTGAACCAGAAGGAAGAAACAAGAATTCAAAAAAATGAGGAGAGGTTTAGGAACCTCTGAGACATCTGTAAATGGCACATCTGGATCATAGGGCTACCAGAAGGAGAAGAGGAAGACCAAGAAATTGAACATTTATTTGAACAAATAATGAAGGAGAATTTCCCCAATCTGGCAAAGGAAATAGACTTCCAGGACGTCCAGGAAGCTCAGAGAGTCCCAAAGAAAAATGACCCAAAGACAAACACACCAGGGCACATCATAATTACATTATCCAAGATTAAAAAAAGGAGAGAATCTTACAAGCAGCAAGAGAAAAGGAGACAGTTACCTACAAAGGAATTCCCATAAGAGTATCAGCTGATTTCTCAAAGGAGACCCTCCAAGTAAGAAGGGGCTGGAGAGAAGTATTCCAAATCATGAAAAGCAAGGACCTACATCCAAGAATACTCTATCCAGCAAAACTTTCATTTAGAATGGAAGGGCAGATAAAGTGCTTCTCAAATAAGGTCAAGTTCAAGGAGTTCATCATCACACAGCCTTTATTATATGAAATGTTAAAGGGATTTATATAAGGTATGGAGGCATATCAACAGGGGAGTGGGAGGGGGAGAGAGGAGGAAAAAGTACAGAGAAAAAGTAGCATAAACGGTAGGTAGAAAACAGACAGGGCGAGATTAAGAATAGTATAGGAAATGTAGAAGCCAAAGAACTTATGTGTATGACCCATGGTCAAAAACTAAAGGGCGGGGAATCGGGGGGGATGTGGGGTGGAGGGGAATAAAGGGGGGGAAATGAGACAACTGTAATAGCATAATCAATAAAATACATTTAAGGAAAAAAATCATGTAATTATCTCAATAGATGCAGATTCCTTCATGATAAAATCTCTCAACTAGGTATAGAAAGAATGTACCTCAACATAATAAACCATTTATGATAAAAACAGCTAACATCATACCAATGTGAAAAACTGAAGGCATTTTCTCTAAGATCAGGAACAAGACAAGGATGCTCATTCTCACCACTTCAACATAGTACTGGAAGTTCTTGCTAGAGTAGTTAGTAAAATAAATAAAATAGCAGCCAAATCAAAATAAAAGAGGGAAAATTGTCTCTGCAGATAAAATGATCTTATAGATAGAAAACACTGAAGACTCCATCAAAAAATCCATTACAACTAATAAATGAAGTCAATAGCATTTCAGGATAAAATTTAATGTATAAAAATCAGTTATGTTTCTATACAATGACCACAAACAATCAGAAACAGAAACTACAAATACAATCCTATTTTTTCTAACACCAAAAAGAATAAAACACCTAGAACTTTTTTTAAAAAATAGATGCCTAAAACTGTAAGACATTGATGAAAGGAATTGAATAAGACACAAATAAATGGAAAGATACCCTATGTTAATGGACTGCAAGAATTAATAGTGTTAAAATGTGCATACTACCCAAAGCAATATGTATATTCAATGCAATCCTTATCAAAATTCCAATGTCATTTTTCACAAGTAGAAAAATCAATCCTGGAATTTGTATGAAACTACAGAAGACCCCAAATAGCAAAAGCAATCTTAGGAAAGAAGAACAAAACTGGAAGCATCACATTTCCTGATTTCAAACTACATTACAAAGCTAAAGTAATCAAAGCAATATGGTATTGACACAAAAAAACACATAGATCAACAGAACAGAATAGAGAGCTCCAAAATAAACTTAAACACATATGGTGAATTAATTTTCAGCTAAGAGCCAAGAACATACAATGGGAAACAAGTATTATTTTTAACAAATAGTGCTGGGAAAACTGGATATCCACAAAATAAAGAATGAAACTAGGCCCCTTTTTTATACCATAAACAAAAATAAACTTAAAATGGATTAAAGGCTTGAATGTAAGACCTGAAACCATAAAACTCCTAAAAGAAAACATAAGAGGCACGCTCCTTGACATTGGTTTTGGCAAAGCTTTTTTTTTTTTTTAAATTGATAGCAAAAGTAACATGCAAAATAAATAAGTGGGGCTATATCCAATTATAAAGCTTCTGCACATCAAAGAAAACCATCAACAAAATGAAAAGGTAACCTATGGGATGGGGGAAACTATTTGCCAATCAAGTGTCCAAGAAGTGATTCATATTCAAATTAATCAAGAAATTTACTTAATAACTAAAAAGCAACACACTTTAAAAAAATGGGCAGAGAATCTAAACATGCGCTCAAAGAAGACATACAAATGGCCAATATGTACATGGAAAGGTACCCAACATCCTCAATCATCAGGAAAATGCAAATTAAAATCACAGTGTGGAATCACCTCACATCTGTTATAATGGCTATTCTAGAAAGACAAAAGATAGCAATGCTGGTGAGGACGCTGAGGAAAGAGAACTCTTGTACTATTGGTGAGCGCGTAAGTTGGTACAGTCACTATGAAAAACAGTATGAAGGCTTCTCAAGAAACTGAAAATAGAACTACCATATGATCCAGAAATGTCTTTTCTTATCTATATCCAAGGGAAATAAATTACTATCTCAAAGAAACATGTGCACTCCCGTGTTTATTGCAGCATTACAGGCAATAACTCCTCGATGGAAACAAACTAAGTTTCCGTCACCATAATAATGGATCAAGAAAATATGGTATAATATGGTATGATACAAATGCAAATATGACATGAGAGAATGGAATATTACTCAGCCTTAAAAAAGGAAATTCTATGAACCTGGAGAGCATTATGTTAAATAAAATAAACCAGAAAGAAAATCACAACTACTACACGGTGTCACTTACATGTGGAATCTAAAAAAAAAAGTTAATCTGGGTGTTGAGGAACATGGGGAAGAGGTTAGTAAAAGGGTATAAACCTTCATTTATAAGATAAATAAGATATGAGGTTCTAATATATAACATGACTGTAGTTGATAATGCAGTATTGTGTAAGTGAAATTTGCTTAAAGAGTAGAGCTGGAGTTGCCTCACACACAAAGAAAGGTAAGTATATGAAGTGATGAATGCATTAATTAACTCAGTGGTAGAAATCATTTCATGATGTATACATACATCAAATCATGCTGTGCACTTTAAATATATTACAATTGTATTTTTTGATTTTACCTCAATAGAACTGATAAGGAAATTGAATGTCTTTTCAATTGTGCTGAAGGCTTCATGCGGTCAGTTTTCCTAAGCACTGATGGAATCCAGACATCTGTAGAATGTTTTCAAGTTCAAATAATGATTTTACATGTAATTACATTTCATTTTCATACAACCCTGTCTCTAACTGACCAATGAAGGAGTTGAGAAATGTTGATTATTGGTAATAGTCAGATAGCTAATAGGTGATAGAACTGGAATGTGAATCCAGTTATTGATCCTTCTCATTGCACTACCTAATACCACTGCTCTCTTCTCTTTCATTCCCACTTACACTAGCCATGAAATCTAGCTCAGTGCTTCTCACAAATTCATAAAAAATATTCGGGCAAGAAAGAGACCTTGAGGGCATCTCTTTCTTCCAACAGGTAAAAATTAAAGCCGACACTTCGAGGTTATTTTTGCTGGCAACCAGTGCTCAGGAGAGCATTACACCAGGAATCAACCTGAAGCATCAAGCTTGTGTTAACAGGACAACAAAAACATCATGGAAACAAATTCTTGATTTTGAAATTTTTGTGGCGTGAGTTCTCAGGATTATAAACCAAGCTTTTAAGACAAGGAGGCTAACTCATCCCCCCAAAATCAAATAAAATTCCTTTGTTATAAAGTATTTTTCTTCTTTCAGTTTTTTTTCTGTGCTTTGTGAAGCCTCCTATAACCATAGTCACCCTAAAAATACATCACCCACTTATGGGAATAATAAGAAGTCAGATTATCCTTTATTTTAAAGATTGTATGACGGCTGACATTCTGGTTTGTTCCTCGGGCTATTTTTTTTACCCTTGTAATATAAGAGGCTGTCTGCATGACTCTGAAGAATTTTGTAGCAAAAGTCAGTGAATTAAAAAAATGGTTACTACCAGATTAAGGGTGCTGAGTCCATGACTATGAACACCACCTGCTTTTCTGTTGCTGATAGAGATCCGGTCACAGGATGAAGTAGGAATTCTGATCTGATGTCCAGCTAAACAGAAGCAAGAATGAGCAATTGTTGTGCTTATTTGACTTTGTCTCTGTGATTCTGTGTTTCAGGTTTTAAAGAGATTTGAAGTACTACTAAAATTGTATTGATAGTTTTGCCTGACTGTGAGAAAGCAAACATGTATTGTTTTAAACCACTAAGTTTTGGAGTAATTTGTTACACAGCAATAGATAAGGAACACAAGCAGTAATTCTGCTGACAAAACCATGATTAAGGTCTGTTTCTCAACCCAAGCATATTCTTTCAAACAGCTTCTAGGAATCTAACATTAAGTTTAGAAAAAGAGAGATGGACAGAGCAGAGGCCAGTAAAAAAAAAAAAAAAAAAAAGACTTCAAATACAAAAATTATGCCAGAATGAGGTCGCTAGCTCTGTATACCCAAATATGGAATTGGCTTGAAGTAAAATGACAAGATGATTAATGAGTTTTTATAAAGTTTTCTAACCAAAGTATTTCTAAATCTGGTTAATACCAGCCATTTAAGACTTAAAGCAACCCTCAGGCCCAAACACACAAGCAGAAAGTGGGCTTTGAGAACTTCAAACTCCAAAGAGGTCAAATTGTCTAATGTCCTCCTCAGGGTCACCACGGAAGACAGTGGGCCTGGAAAAAGTAGACAAGGGACTTTCTCCTTGAGAACAGAAACTGCAGCTTTCAGATGGGTTAACCTCCCTCTCCCGAAGATTTCCCTCTGTGACCCTCTTCATTATTTTGGCCCAAAAGTATATGGAAATGATTATGGACCAGCGGCTACTATGTCCTGCCACCTATTGTATTTTCTGATAGGGAATATTTACAGTGGTGATCCTTTTCCCACTCCACCATCATATTGGCTGGGTCAGTGGCACCTAGCTTTATTTGAAGTTTAGAGGACACTGGATTATGGGCATTCACATAAAAGCTGACGGAAATAACTGTACCTCATCCTGCGATGGTGAAGTTTGGTTGGAAGCATTAATTAAGCAAGGCTTTGAGTTTGCCTCCGTTGATAATGAGTGTGTGTCTTCTATGTCTGAGAATATGTTGTACAAGAGTAACTGTGGCCTAATGAAGTACACTGTGTTAACCCTTACACTTTGGTAAAAGAGCTACCCATTCAATAAAACTACCACTATAAAAAGTCTGTAATAGTAGCAGAGCCACCACATTAAAAATTCTACACTCTCCACATCCTACCAAATACAAATGCCTTTAACCACACATCACAAAGTTAGAGGCGAACCGCGCGAGCTGAAGGCACACTCCGCACAACACATCCCTCACTTCAGGAACCAGCTGCAAGTTTGACAGTCCCCAGGGCCACCCTCACTTCAGACCAGCTGGCTACAAATTCTGGGGTTACCACAATCACCCTGGGGTTCAATAATTCACTAGAAAGACTCACAGAATTCACTGAATACTATTATAATCACAGTCACATTTATTGTAGGCCAAGGATACAAATTAGAACCAGCCATAGGAAAAGACACAGAGCAAAAGGTCTGGACAGACTCCAAACATCCCTCAGGGTTTGGTGACCTCCCAGCATCAATGTATGATAATATGCAAATATCACATTAAAAAGATACATACATGTGTATACTCTATTTAATAAATGATATTTGTTGAGCACCTCGTGTGCCAGGCACTTTCTAGATCTTAGAAACAAATTCTTTTTAGGTCCCTTTTGTTTATTCCAGTCTCTTGGGAAGAAACATTGACAATTTTTTTTTGTTGGACTATCTTTTCAAGGATGTTTGTGTAGCAAGCAGCCTTGGAAGAGAGAGAGAGTGTCTCCTTCTAGGACAGAAAACGAATTTGTTTTATGTCCGTGATTTTAAAGATAATGCTTCCTCTGAGGCAGAGATTGAGCAAACCTCCCCGAAGCCCCAGGATAAGACTGGAAGTTGCTAAACTTGGAGTTGCCCAGATGTGATCAGACAGAGTAAATGCAGCATCCACCTGGGCCCACATCCACACCACCCCCAGGGGAACTGAGGGACAGGAAGCAAGGGAATGTACGTGTGAAGCTCGTGTTGCCTGTTGTGCCCTGAGCAGTCAGCCTCTGTCTCTGACCCAGGAGCTCCCTGTCTTCTGCCAATATCCACCCGATTGTGGCAGGCTAACTTGCCAATTTGTGGTGCCAAAGTCCCAGATTCTTCAGAGTTCTTCACACTAGGTACGGTAAGTCCAGTGGTAAACAAAGCAGACGATGCCCCCTGGGCTGGTGAACTTGCATTACGGCTGTAAGTATTTTATACAAGCGTTTGCTTGTGTGTGGAGATGGAGACTGCACACTTCAGTTTCTTTACCTCTAATTTACTCATCAGTGTTCTACTCACTGCCAGTCTCATGAAATCGCTCTTCTGAAGGTCATCAGTGGCTTCCAAGTTGCCAAATCTACCAATCTAAGTTGAGTCTCCTCCTTCCTGACCTCCCCACAGTTTTTGACATGTTGCTCATTTCTGTATCTCGACACATCAGCTGACCCGGGAAATTCTCTCATGAGATCCAGTGAAATTAGTATTGTACTTTCATCTTTTCAATACTTACATAATAATCCACAACATATGGCCTTAATGAGAACACATTTATATACTGGATTTGGTTGTCATTTTAGCTGGGAGCTATGTATCCCAAAATCCCCTTCCTTATATGGTTCTCGATTTGAGTTGGATAAAAGAGGAACTTATCTGAGTGAAGAAGCCAATAATCTTGGAGGCTGTGGTTGTGGGAGAAAGGACAGGGTGACCAAAAGTCATGGAGTGTCTATTCTGGCTCCAGTTTTGGCTCACCTTTCTACTGTTTCCACCAACCGACCGCAGCTCCAAACCAACCACCAAGCAGCACCCAGGCGGTCACTGTGGAGAACAGGACCAATAAAATGACATTGGTCCCATCAAGATACCTTAAAGTATATAAACAAAGTGGAGCCACTTATGTCAAATAAAATGGCCGTCAGTCACCATGACACTTGGGTTCAAGAGGAAAATTACCTAAGTAGGAGTAAACACATATGCAAGGAGACACATCTAGTATATCTGTACATGTGGTGAGAGAGTCCAAGTCTGCAAAGCAGGACCACCCACAGATAGGCTCCTGGGCAAATTCCCCACTTGACATCAGGGGAGCCAAGACATTTATCAAAAAGACCCAGAAGGGTTGAATGCACCTCTTTCAAGGTATAACTGAGGCAGGCTCCAGACCACTGCTCAGACATCTGAGCTCCACACACCAGAGCACTGCCCCATGCCATGCTGATCTCCCTTGGCTTTGGCCACCAGAGGTTCTGCCCTGCTGGACTGAGGACTTCCTCTGCCCTCCTGCCCACCCGGCTCCGGAGATCCTTCCTTGAAAGATGCTGACAACTCCCTTGACCACTGTGCTATCTCACGGACCTGCAGACTGAGACTCTGGGACTTGGGTTCATCATCCCCTATTGTTAGAATGTGAGTCGGATATTAATGTGTGTTAATGTTCTACTTTGAGTGAACCTGCATTCAATAAAAGCTGAATAAATACCTTAGTTACTGTGTGTGACTCTTGTCTATTCATAGGTGCTGGGCTGCTCAGCAGGTAGCTAGCCGAGCAGTTGCCCCGCAGACTTATAGGAAAGACCATATCACAAACATACACTCGCGACAGTAGCTTGCACAGACCTCTCCTCAAACCTTCCCCCAACCCCAAAGAAAGACTCAATTCAGCCAGCAGACATACACGTTTTCTGGAAATTTTGCTGCAAGTGGTGACCTGCCTGCCCACAATAGGCTTTTTTGATTAGTGATGTTTGCCAAATTTCACTTCCCTTTTTCAGATTTTTACATGCCAACACCTTCTACATGTTTGTAAGCTTTCATTATTACAATAAAGTGCCTGTATACACAATAGTTTTAATGTTCCTCCTGTTTATAGGCTGAATCCAAAGGATATACATGTTTGATTAAAAATTAAGTGATTATTCTTAGAAAATAATGTACATTTTACATTCGATGGGTAAAACAGGTGTTGAACCTCTAAAAGTAAGACATATCATTAGACTAGTGTCACACGCACGTGTGCACGCAGGTTGAAGAATGTCTGCTAATCTCGTCTTCCGCATGCACTGAACTGTGTCTGCCCCACCCCAGATCCATTTGTTGAAAACTTAACCCCAGTGCGACTGTATCTGGAGATAGTACCTTTACAAGGTACTTAAAGTTAAATGGGGTCATAAGCATAGGGCCCTAATCTGACCAGACTGTAGCCTTATGAGAAGAGGAAGAAAAAGTGAGAGAGAGACTCTTTCTCTGCATGTAAGGACACCGTGTGAAGGTGGCTGTCTACAAACCCGAAAGAGAGCTCTTACCACAACCATGTTGTCACCTGACGTTGGACGCCCAGCCTCTAGAACTGTAAGTAAATAAGATGATGACCCAAGCCGAGTAAGACACATTCTATATGACATCAGGCTCAATTTGTCTATAGAATCCACTTCAGATGTCCTGCCATAGCACTCTTGGGTAGGATTGATGAGGTAGGGAATTATGGAAAACACTAAAAAATTTAATTTGTACAGATTTTCAGCCAATTTTTCTGTAATCAGCACCACTCTTGACCTTGGCCTGCAGAGGGTCAAGGGTCAAGCGTCAAGTCATGTTATCTGAGGGGTGAACTGTCTCACTTTCTATTGGTCCAATCTGTGTGGTCATTTTAGGATTATAGAAATCTCACTAGCGCCCGGTTGGTGTGGCTCAGTGGATTGAACGCAGGCTGGGAACCAAAGGGTCCTGGTTCGATTCCCAGTCGGGGCACATGCCTGGGTTGCAGGCCAGGTCCCCAGTGAGGGCCATGTGAGAGGCAACCATACATTGCCCTTTCTCCCTCCCTTCTCCTCTCTCTGAAAATAAATAAATAAAATCTTTAAAAAAAAAGGAAAGAAATCTCACTAGCAATGGTGGCTCCTTCCCTATTCCCTCTGATCGTACAAGTTTTATCTTTTTTAAAGCTTTCAGACGAAATCAGAAGGAAAAGCTCAATGTGATAGCATCTTGCTTAATAAGCAGTCCTATTTTACATAAAAAAGTCATTTTAAATTAGTCTTTGATCGAATAAGAATTGGCATAATTTATCAAAATCTAGGTAATAAAAATGTGCTGTTTCAGGTGTCACATGACTTTGAATGGTTTCTTAGTACACATTATTTTGGGAGAAAATTATATAACTTTGCACGCCATGCTTTTCAGCAAAGGACCTTGTTAGTATCCTTAGTGACCTGCAAGAGTTAACCTGATCGAGAAGATGGCCAATCCAGCCTCTAGGATATGACCGACATGCTGGAAGAATCTGGCTCATTGTGTGCTGGGCTTTTCAGTTTTGTGTCTAACATGGAAAAAATGGGGGAAAGCATGCTCAGCCTACTGCTTGCAGTCGAAGTGTTGGTATTCAGTGTTCTGGGAAGGCTTCAAGGTCTCCTGGGTTCTATTCAAGCAGCACAAACTCATAGCTAGATCATGGAATAAGGACACCGGAGTTCTATTTCTAAGTCCAACATTTTAGTACAGTCAAATGGAATGCAACATTGAAATATGAAATGTAATGTTTCAGCTAAATCAGTGTTCAAGTTGGCAACTTCCTAGGCAGCCTGTTCAAGATTGAGGAATTTGCTATTGTCTAGACCAGGCTTCAGACAGGGAGCCACAAACCCCAATGTCGAGGCTATTCTGCTGTTACATAACTTGAATAAATTTCTTCTCCCAAAGTCACTGAAGAAAAATGCAAGAATGACAAATCTGTAATAAAGTTGGAACTCATGCAAAATAAAACTTAGTTATAATATATTGTGACATATGGCCAAATTCAAGGCATCCTTGATATTAAAATTCTAAGATGAACCTTACTGTGTACAGAAATCATCAAGCTAACAAAGACACTATTACACAGCATTTGTTAATTGACTATTTGCCAAATCCAGAATGCTAAATTAAACAAACCCACAATACCTAAGATAAGTGATATCAGTCTAAAGAAGTCACAACTATTCATTGAAGAATTCCAATTCATATAAGTAAATAGTAAGTTTTAGTATAAAGACAGGTACTTTAGTATAGTGATAGTAAATGTCATTATGTCAGTAAGATTGTGCAAAGAAAGTGCTACATTTTTCACCTTCTTTGCTTTAGTCAGCAGTTAACCGAGATGCAATACCACCAAAAATGATCTCCTGGAAAGCTTATTAAGTACATTCTGCTCTTAATAAATTAGAAAACATCATTCCTGAATAGTTAAAGGATATATTCAGATAATTGATATAATAAAAAATAAGAATACCCACAGAACTCATAAGTAAAAGAGCCACAAAAAGTAAAGCGCCAATTGGCAATGACATTGTTCTGTGGAGGAACAGACCGTCAGAATTACCCTTGCCCCGCCAAGAAAGTTAGAACGTTCTCACCAGTAATAATTTGGTCAAGAAATAAGCTCAATTGGCATAATCTATGAAATAAAGTTTTATGCTCTTAATTTCTTAAATTATATTAAGGCTATTTTAACTAAATTAAGTTCCACTAAAGTTATATGGGAGATTGGAAGGGATCATCTGAGAGCTCTTTTTCAATTTTAAACTTTTTGATTCCATGAATGTCTGGTAGACTTGGAGTAGAATATAGATAAGGCAGACTGAAAAAATAAAATTCCCTCCAGAATGCTGACTACATTTATTTGATTTTCAAAAAACACAAGAAAAAGGAAAATTTATCTTCATTGAACTTTCTTTTTATGCCATTTTAATAGAGACTCCTTCCAAGCAGTTATTTCTCAATGACTTTTTAAAAATAGGAGAGGAATAAATGACTATCTAATAAGAAACAATTTCCTAATAGACAATGTGCATTAGAAAAATTGATTTTGAAGTCTTAAGTAAACCTCTAAATATATCTATTTTTCAGAGACTGGCAAATTTAAACTGTGAGCTCCCATTCACAAAAAAAAAAAAAAAAAAAAAAAAAAAAACATTTTATTCCTTTCACTTAAAAGAAAAAATGCTGTAGTTGAAGATTCTGGTCAACTCTAAAGTTATAAAAGAAAAAATATACCCAGGTTAAAATCATTAATGAGATTAGATTTTACTTTATTATTGCAAGAAAAGATAATATTAAACTGAGATTTGTGGCCATGTGTTACTGATCAGAAGTTTATTATATATTTATTAAATGATTTGAAGTTATTAATTTCGAAATTTGTATCATGTTGATCACTCATTTCTTTTTCTTTCTTCCTTTTTTACCCCTTAACCAATTTTTTCAGAAACAGCATAAGATTTAGGAGAAAAAGTTCTGGGTTCACATTCAGGCTTTGACTTTCACAAACTCTATGATCTTAGTCAAATTGCTCATTTCTCTGCAGATAACTTTTCTTATATGACAGAATCGCTAGGGTATTCACATGACACAATGAAGTCTTTACAAGTGCTTCGTAATCCATGGAGACCCATGAAATAGCTAATTAGATAATAAGGCAGAGCTAGCTGGCTGTTCATCAGAACAGCCTTTCCACGTCTGTATGCTGTAGTTGCTTAATGGAACGATGGACTCCATAACCAAGACCACTTTGCAGCTAGCTGTGGCCCTGTGACTGGCACTCATAGGCAGGATGGAAATTACGTGTGCCACTTTCTGACCAAGGTAGTAACCTTGCGCATCATCCATGTTCTCCTTCTCCTCCCATAAAGTAGGTAAAAATGACTACAGCCCCCAGGAACCAA
>PVJI01020368.1:0-29189 GCA_004026765.1 Micronycteris hirsuta | reverse complement strand
TTTTTTTTTTGTTAAAACACATACTTAAATGATAAAAATATGCCAGTCCAGAGTGAAAGAAAGAAAATGAAATTCGAGGCAATACATTTTGTAAGTGTTGAAACATGTCTGGAAGTCAAGAGTACTTTTCTCTTGCTCTATCCTTGATGGCAAGGTTTCTAACACACAGTAGATTAGGGGGTGTGCATACTGTGACTGTTAGCAAGTTATTTTTAGAAATTGAGTATGCAAGGAATAATGCAGCTTACATTTAGATACCTTGGGGACGTGCTGGTGTTTGATAACTTAATTGAGCTGAGTAAGTCCTGTTCAAAGAGAGCAGAGCAAGCATGATATGTGACTTCACATTCACAAATGGAGTTTTAACCCAATCTCTACTTAAAAGATTTCTTATTTGTTTTCCACAAAGAAGTGTGCTGACTTTTTAAACATAAAAGCACACATAAAAATGCATGCAACACACACAAAGGAAATAAAAAAGGATTCGAATGGTTAGCTTTCTTTGGGATAAGTTATGCGACTCTGTTTCCTTTCAACTGGGATACCTATTTTAAGAGTTTCAAAAACCGGCAAGAACAAAGAAGGTATATATTTTTCTTGCATGCATTAAGCAAGCAAATGAAAAGCAAAAATGTAAGCCATGAATAAGATCCAGGTCACCAACAGGAAATTTAAGTGCAGGTTGGTAGTGTTAAATGCTTGCGCCAGTCACTTATTCATTTATATATTCTACGAATGGGTATTGTTCACTAGCATATGTCAGACACTGAAGGTTATGGGGACATGGTGATGCTAAGACAAAGCCATTGTCCTCATAGAGTTTCTAGTCTAACAGACAGACCCATGCATGCTTGTGTGGACACACGGATGCACACACTAGCACATGGTTCAGTTAGTACTAGCTGCTTTGAAGACAAACAAAACGAGGCGAGCAGGTAAATACTGACAGAAGAAGACAGTGGCTAGTATAGAGAAGTTCTCTCTGAGGAGAAGGTCTTTTAAAGAGAATTTACATTAAATAAGGGAAAACCTATAGAAATATTGAGGGAAAGAATTCTAGGATAGACAGCAACCAGTGCATAGACTATAATCAAAACAGGCTTGGCTGACGTAGTCATAAGAATTGCAAGAAAGACGGAGGTGTATAGAAAAGGGAGAAAGAAGGTCAGAAAGGGAATATGTAATGCAGACAGAACAATTAGTGCCAGCTTTTGTAGATCTTTGAGAAGCTTTTAGATTTTATTGCTAGCGCAAAGAAAAACCGTTGAACATGATGTGGTCATCTCATTATCTTGTCCAAATCAACTTCCCCAAACTAATCTTTTTCAGTCCTTGCCCAAAGGGTTTTTATATCTGTTCAATGCTATGACATGTAAAACTCAAGATTCTGTCCTTCATGCACATCTGAAATATTATGGTCGCTTCTGATTCCCTCTTCTTCCTTACCTCACCAATAACGTGTAAAGAAATCTCTCTTAGTCTTCTGGAGTTGGGCGGCCGAGGGGCAGCTAATTTGTAGCAGGATGGGGTTCCAGTCCCACTTGGCTCGCGGGAGGCAAGAGCCTGTCCCAGACTGCCCTTGGGCCCGGGAAGTTTGTCTCCAGCGTCTGCGGGGCTGCAGCGGCCTGAGCGCTAAGCGGGGGTTGAGACCACAGGTTCAAGCCATTGATACTGGAATGCTGTGATGCTGGTATTTGCACTGACTTAACAACTTTCACGCTACAGTTTACAACGCACACGTGCCACTAATGGTGTCATCTTATATAGCTTATAGCAACCACGTGCCCTTGCTCCCGCACAGGAGTTAGAGCAGAGCACAGTGCTGGCGGCTAAAGAGCAGTGTGGCGGGGGCACTATTTTCATCTTACCATTTACTTCTCACAACTCTGAAGTCGATACTATTCTCTGTTTTACAGGTGAAGCATCAGGTTAGGTAGTGGCCTGAGATGCAATCACAAATGCTTTCTTTGGGGGGAGGGACCCCCAAAAAACCTAGAATTATCTCCTGGAGGGTGGGTCCCTGGAAGTACAGGCTTCCCCCGCTAGATGAGTGTTCTAGGAACCCATCTGTATCAGTGCACCAGCTGGTGTTGTGAGAGGCTGTGTTCAGCTTCAGTGAACTTTTTTGGAAGACTCTACGTGTTTGCCCATTTCATGATGGGTGAATTAGGAGGGCGCTTTCCCACACGGTGCTGAGTGCTTAGCAGGAAGAAATGTCACCTCTGGAAAGTCATTTACCTCTTCTTGAGATGTAGTGCCCTCGTGTAACAAATATTTAAACAGATGAGGCCAGTTTGGGGGCTGGGGGAAGACACTAGAACTATTAATAATATAAGCTCTTCACAGTATTTATAAGGAACCTACAGAAGTTTCCAAAATTTGGCACAAAGGGAACATAGGTCAGCATTTTGGTGTGTTTTTGTTTTTGTTTGAATGAACGTAGCGGCATAATGTAAGAAGGAATGTAAAGGACACAGTGGCGTTAGAGTGTCAGGATAGGAAAGCACTGTAGGTAACTGGGACAGTTTCCATGTGGGAAGAAAATGTGACTACAGCAAGATGTGCTGTGAAAGAACAGCCTAGAATGTGCTAGAAGTTCTTTCTGTTCAATTCAATGTATAAAAATACTTCCTTTTCTTGAAATCTTAAATAAAGGAATTTAATATTAAAAAAAAAAAAAGAAATCTCAACTACACATCTGAACACCTGAATTCCAGCCCTGGTTCTGTAACACACTTGCTGAATGTAACAGCAGGTGGCCCAACCTCTCTGAGTCTGTTCACTCAGTTTGAGACAAAAACACTAGACAGTTGCTAGGATCATTATTTACAATGTGTTCATTACATGTCAGTTTCCTTGCAAACAACCGATTTAAAGATAAAGATAAAGAAACTGAGGAACAGGTCAGCAAATTATTTTGCCCTAAATTAACAGTTAGTAAAAGGTGCATTGGGGATTTGAAGGCCATTCCCTTACTGCAGAGGTGCAGCATTTAATAAGTATGTCATTCTCCTTTAAAATGAAGTTGTATATAAGAGTTTCCTCTGAAATAAAAATAAAAGTGCAATCTTCTTCATCCATTATGTGACGTATTTATAGACTTATCTTCACTTCAGACTTATTCTAACACTTATCCTGATTTGTGCTCTATTCTGAGGGTAAAGATTTGGGAGACCTCAATCTTACCATCAAGCAGTGTCAACATTTTAGATAATCTTAATATTTTGTAAGTCTTATTTCAGTTGGAGATGGAATAGAGCAGAAAGGTCACATATGTAAATGAGCATGTAAGTAAGTCTTGAAGGATAGTGTTTTTTTAATGCTGAAGTTCAGCCAGGACCACTAGTTCAAGTTCTTGTTGCCACAGGAGCATTACAACTGGAAGAAACTCTCGGAGTTCATTTCAGGTCAATTAGCATGGACTCGCTGAGATCACGCCACAGTGCATGTGCTCAGTGCTTGCGCTTTTCTCTTTTACACTCTGAATACTGTCATTTTTCTCTCATTCTACCGTATTTTTAAACCCTCTCATTGCCTCCTGCCATGAGCGTAGGTTCGTGATATAGTCTTTCTTACGAGTCAGCCAGGCAACTGCTCTCGGTTAGCTGCCTGCTGAGCAGCCCGGCACCAAGGAATAGACAAGAATCACACCCAGTGACTATGCTAGTCACTCAGCTTTTATTAAATGCAGATTCACTCAAAGTATAATATCACCAACATACATTAATATCCTACTCACGGTCTTAACAATCTCAGGGAAATATAACACACACACAAAGCTATCAATGGGGTACAATGAACCTGAGTCCCAGAGTCTCAGT
The DNA here is from genome assembly GCA_004026765.1 of Micronycteris hirsuta. Classification (NCBI taxonomy): domain Eukaryota; kingdom Metazoa; phylum Chordata; class Mammalia; order Chiroptera; family Phyllostomidae; genus Micronycteris; species Micronycteris hirsuta. Next base: position 25,368 of record PVJI01020368.1, on the reverse strand, counting down.
CTGCAGGTCTGGAAGACAGCACGGTGGTCAAGGGAGTTGTCAGCATCTTGCAAGGAAGCATCTCCAGAGCCAGTGGGGAGCAGGACAGATGAAGTCCTCAGTCCAGCAGGGAAGAGCCTCCAGCAGTGGATGCCAAGGGAGAGCAGCATGACATGGAGGCGCACTCTGGTGTGTGGAGCTCAGCTGTCTCAGCAGTGGCCTGAAATCTGCCTCAGTTATACCTTGAAAGTGGGGTACTCCACCCTCTGGGTCTCTTGATAAGTGTCTTAGCACACCTGGTGCCAAGTGGGGACTTTCCCCAGGAGCCTATCTGTACGTGGTCCCGCTCTGCAGACATGGCTGTTCTGGTCACGTGTGCAGATATATTTGGTATGTCTCTTTGCCAGATGTGTCTGCTCTGACTTCGGTAGTTTCCCTCTTTAACCGAAGCGTCATGGCTGCTGACAGCCACCTTGGTCGACATGAGTGACTCCACTTTGTTTTGTATACTTTATGCTATCTTGACCAGACCAGTGCCATTTTATTGGCCCTGCTTTCCACACCTTACTTATTCAGTTGTTCATAATATTGATTTAGCACTTTCATATGCCTAATTGCCTTTGAAATGATTTGATTTCATATATTATTTGCCCCTTCAGGTATCTCTTACTTTCTTCAACTTTTTTTTTTACTTTATCCAAACTTTCATTTCTTCTTTCCCTCACTCCATTGACAGTGTGAGCCACTTGCCATCTATATTGACTGTCCCGTCAGCAATTGCACTCTGTCACTCTCTTTTACCTCCTTCTGTTTTATTTCCCTTTTAGCACTTACCTCTGCCAAACCTAGTCCATTCCTATCTATTATCTAACTTACCTTGGCTAGCGGACTTCTTTGTCTGTTTTCGTTCACTGCTCTCCTCTCAGTCACCTGTGCATGCCTGTCACAGATGAGGTCTTCAATACATACTTGTTGAATTGAGCGAATTCAATTTTTTAAAAAATTTACAGATATACATGGTCTTAGAATGTGAGCTCTATGTTTTTCTTTCACCGACTATGTTTATTTCTTTCTTTGTGTTGCTGTATTTTAGTAGACTCAGTGTGGGGGGAATTATCTTTGTTTATATATCTCTGAATGGGGGCAAACTTATAAGCATCTGTTATTAACACAAAAGAGCGTAAATATGTTCCACATGTCTTCATAGCCTGTTCTACCTGGGCATCACTTGTCTCTTCCTCTTCGACTTTGAGTCTAAGTCTGAAGATTCATCTATTCAGTAACCTTAAAAAAAAAGCAGTGGCAAATGCCGAGATCACTCACAGCCACGGCTATGGAATTTTATAATGGCACTTTTTTGTCCTCAGTGTTTCTTAAATCTGTCTAAGAGTCATGCTTTGCCTGTTGAGTTGGGAGAATATGCTACAAAATTAAGGTGCCTTATAAATTAGATTCTTATCTTGAGACAAATTGGTCACTTTAGTGTATGTGTTTTTGAAAGATGTGGAGTCTTTAAAATGTGGTGTGGATACACATTTTGTCTCCACAGTTTGTCAGTATTACTGTTTAGTTGTAAAGATGGCTTTAGGAAGTTTGTTTTTATTTTTATTTTTCAGTCTCCTGCTTTGAACCCTTGTTGTGTGTTGAATGGTGGCCTCCAAAAAGACATGTGTATAAAATGATGAATGTCAACTTATTTAGATAGGGAATCTTTGCAGATGTAAGTTTAGGATCTTGAGATGAGCTCTTCAAGATTATCTGAGTGGGTCTTAATTTCTCATAGGATCCAAGACACACATACACAGAGAAAGGGGAACAGGCCACTTGAAGTGAGAGGCAGAGATTAGATTTAGGCAGCCACCTCCAACAACGCTTGCAGACAACAGAAGCTGGAAGAGACGAGAAAGGATTCCCGCTCAGAGCCTTCGGAGGGAGCACAGTCCTGCCTGCCAAAACCTCGATTGCAGAAGGTTGGCCTCCAGAACTGTGAGAGGGTAAATTTCTGTTTGTTTTAAGCCACCTAACTTGTGGCAATTTGTTATGGCAGCCCTAAGAAACTAACACAGCCCTTTATGCTGGACATTGCCCTTGCAGGTGAGAGGGGCATTCTCTTTGAAAGAACGCTACAATTATTAGAGAGTGAGTGAAGACAGGGAGAAAAACGGAAATATCTGGTCACATTTATCCCCTTGAAGTCCTTCCATTGAAATGTCAGCATGCCGTTAATATGCCCTAGGGAAGCAGCTTCCAAGCTTAGTGTTCCCCTTTCTCCCATGTCTGCCCAGGCCCCACAACCAAGTAATGCATCATTTGCTGAAACAGCAACAGCACTCTTTTGATGTACTTTTAAAAGATTCTATTTGTTTATTTTTAGAGAGATGGCAAGGGAGGGAAAGAGGGAGAGAAACATCAAGGTGAGAGAGAAATATCTGCCATTGCCTGTCTTGTTATGCACCACCCCAACCGGGACCGAACCCGCAAACCAGGCACGAGCCCTGCCTGACTGGGAATGGAACAGGTGAACTTTTGCTCTAAGTTTTGTCTGTGTGGGCGGTGGTGTTGGCCGAAGGCTCCATGTTATTTCCTGGATTCTACCTTCATTTTGTTGCCGATTATAGTGTATGTAGCAGGGTGTCCAAGTGATTTAGTGGAGGGACTTTCTCTAATTTTTAAACATACAAACATTCTCTAGAAAAACAAGCACCCCCTCACCTGTATTATTATCTTCAGTGTGTTTTAGAAAGGGAGAAATTTATAAACCTATACTTATACTTTTATCTTTTTTTCAGTATTTTATTTTGCTCTTGTGACCTAAGAAGGTAGTTGATATGTTGGCTCTATGTTGTACATGTGAAACTAATATAATATTGCATGTCAACTGTCATTGAAAAATAAGCTTTAAAAATAGCATGTAACTTATGAAACTTCTTCTTCAATGTCCCAAAGCTGTGTTTTCTAAATACATGCAGTGCCATACAGAGTGGATTCTCTAAAGCCACAATTGTCAACCTTTCCCACCTCATGGCCCACATATACTAATTACTAAAATTATGCAGCACACCAAAAAATATGTATTATTTTGCCAGTCTGACAAGCATAGGTATAATTTTCATTTCATTCACACTGGATGCCCATTGTTGTGTTGGCTGTTGTCATATTTTTATTTGATAATCTAAGGGAAAAGACATCAGTGCTCCTGAGTAAAGAGTCAGGCATTGCATGTTTTAAAAATTCTTGAGGCACACCATTTGAAAATCGCTGCTCTAAAGGAATGCAAATGCTGTGGAAGAACGTTTTCCGAAAGGTCCCTCTGGGACTTGAGATAAAGCCTAGTCTGTTCAGATTTAACCTCCTCATTAATGACATGGAAAAGGGTGGGAGTCACCAGCACATTCATTAAATTCACAGCTGTTCCTTAATTGAAAGGTGTAACACATACCAGCTAAGGACAAACACTCTGAGGTTAAAAATAGGAATAGAGGAACATATAAACAATATATTTTATCCAGGCCAGAAAACAACCTAAATATCAAACCCCACGGGCTGAAGATACTTGAGATGGTGTCCAGAGCCCAAGGACTCTGAGGTTGAAGATGACAGTACAGAACATGACAGTATGAGGATCCGTTCTAAGTGACCAGCAATTCGTGTAGCCAGAGACGCACAAAAAAGAATGTCACACAACACACAGATGCAAGTGATCCCTTAAATGATGTGTTAATCTCACTTGAGTATAAGTACTGAGGATCAATTTTTAAATGCATCAAGAAGAGATCTTGGAAAGAAATGATACGTAAAAGTGACAATTTTGTGTGGTTCCATAATGAAGTCAAATGCACAAGAATCAGATCACATGAACTTGAAAAGCACTCTCAGTTTATACATGAGACATATGGCACCGAGAAAACGTAAGCTACTAGCCCAGGATCCTAAGGCAAATATTCGAGAGAACCTAAGCTAAAGTTTAAGTCTCCTGACTACTAATTGCTGTGCCATTCTGGATCCCTGTACCATTGCTAGGTCTGACTTGAACATCAGCATCAGGGATGTGAAAATATCCCAATTTTAATATAGAGGATTCTCAGTAAGGAAGCTGTGGTAGAAAGTTAATATTCCATGCCAATTTCTTGGAGGCATAAAGGAAACAGAGAGGATCAACGCAGGAGGAACGCAAGCGTGGCTGTTCGTGGTCTCATCTTCTCTGCAGAGTATTTCGTGTTAGGTTCCAAACTGTCTTGTGAAAGTGGCAAAGAGCACCATACCGAGAGTCAGAAGAATTTTGTTTAAAACCTTAAACATTTATTTCAATATTGTGATTTTCAGCTTCAAATTTTGCAAATTAAATCTCAATGAAATCAGTTCATTAAAATTGCCCATTAAGTTGAACAACTATAAGGTATTAAGTGACACTAAGGTTAACACTGCCTGACAAGGCTGTGGTGAGGATCAAATATAAAAATTATAGGAAGGATTCTGTAAAAGAGAAAACTAACTTAAATGAAGATATAATTGGCCTGAAGCCTGACTTAGGGGCATGCTCTAACTTCTCAAGCAGAATCCATTTAACTGAGGTCATTCAACTGCAGTTGCTTGTTTACAAAATCCATTCAGTGAAGTAATAGATATTCAGGACAAGTAAACTAGAACAAGGATAAAGGAACTTGAGCGAAGGGCTCCTGCATCCAGTGTCATCCAGAAAGTAGTAGGATGAGACTCTGCATGTGTACAATTTGGACGAAAACTAAAAGTTTCTAAATTCATTGATTAATGAGAATGCCCGGGAGAAATCAGTCCAGACTCAGTGTCTAGGATCCAGCAAGAGGTCAAGGAAATGGCAAAACTTTAGAGTGAAAACAATCTGCGCTTGTTTCCTAGGTTAACAACTCATGGGCATGGGCGATGTGACTTAGAAACTTCACCAAGCTTTAGTCGTTTCGCTTCTGAAAGCAATGATAATATTATTTATGTCAATAAGTTGGTGTAAGGATTAGAGGCGCGCACGCAAATCTTCCAACAAGACAGCGTCCACACGCTCATTTTTATGTCTTCCACAGCAGCTACGGGAGATTTCCTCCCAGACCAGGAAACACTCCTATGAATCGCATGCCAGTCAACTTACAGGAGATTTATTTAAAATTCCAATATGTGAACTGAACTGTCAATGATAATGACAATAAAGATAATGGCCTTTGAATGTACCTGGTTATAACTTCACAAATGATGCGTAGTCTTACTGTGAGAAAATCTTGCTCTCACAGGATGATAATATTTTAGAGAATTTCATGAGTTCTTTTCATTTTTAATTTCTCTGGCTGTAAATTTCCTAAGTAAGTTAGTTAAAGAAACGATTCAAACCTATGTTGAGATAGCTAAGAAAAAGATTGTTCAAGTAACCTTTTGCTATGCTATTAGTTTCATTAAAACCAACTTACTAAATATAAGCAGGTCAAGTCTAAGGAACAATAATAATTAGAAATAATGTGTCAGATCTTCTAGGTAGTCTGAGCCATGAAATAATCACAGCCATGATTTTCCCAGTGCTAACCATTCATTTGCACCTTAGCACTTCTGAGTCTATGTTATTGTTTTCCTCTTGATGTCTGCTATGCATCAATGGTCGTAATAGATGGAGACTGATGGGGAATTGAGACTTAGCAGCAACTTAGCAATTAAAATGCTCAACTGGTCTTTGTTCCAGAGTTCCCCAGTGGGCATGGCCCTGTTCATTAATCTGCATGTTGATTACAGCCACTGTGTGCTATCGATCTGTGCTTCCCAGCCCTGTAATTGTAGGAGTATTAAGTTGCCATAGGCATCTATAACAACTCACACCTCTGAATTTAATGTTGCTGACAATCACACAATGAAAAAATTATTGTCACCTTTTGTGCTGACTTGAAGATATGTAAGGACATTTCTAGAACCTGCCTCCTTTAAATTACTTTAATAAGGTAAATTGAAGGCTTATTTTACTTTATACCATTGGTGTAGTTCTAAAATTGTCCAAATAATAAAAAAAATATTTATTGACTTACTTTATAAATATCAGATAAGGTTTGCGCTTAAATTCAATTATAAGCGACTCCATTGCATTAGCTTTAAATTTCTCTCTTCTGTCCCAACCTTTTCCTCTCTGCCAAGTAGCTAATGATGTGTAAACCAGCACTTAGGTGTGCTGAGAGAGCACGTTATTTCAATGAACGTGATCATGAATCTTTTATGAAATAGCTTTTTAAAAATATGAACAATTATCCTGAAATGTGTGTTTATATTCGCTTCTTAAAAGTGAAACATACTTCAAAATAATTGTGATGTAAAGACTGAAGCTATTTTAATTGACACAAAAATGAAGTCTTATTTTAAATCACAGTGATAAAAAAAGAATGATTTTGTAAGCCTTTTATTTATCAAACTTTAGTTAATACCCTGGGTGTGAAACATGAATATCTGCAATACTGTTAAACTCATCAGCAGGACCTGTAAGTACTTTCACTTAGATGTTTGCCCTAATCTCTGATTCATTTTAACAATGGAGTTAATTTCTTGGGTTCTGTTTTAACACCAGCACTAGCACCTACTGACTCTTATGCATTTAAATTTCCTGAAGATATAACATGACCTTTGTACATGTAACTTTGTTAGAAAGATGAGATAGGTGAGTCGGTACTTAATTAGTTTTTTCAATGGAAGGATAATTTTAGATTGAAGTCAAAATTATGAGCCTGTATTAACATAAATCTGATGCCTACATAAATAAGTATACTATAAATTTTATTTTTCACCAGAATTTAGGTATTTTTATCAAGGTTTGCTACCTTCTCCATTGGTCTAAAAGTGAAAATAAATGATAAATTAATACTTTTTTTAAAGATTTTTTTAATTCTTATTTTAGAGAGAAGACAAAGGAGAGAGACAGAGAGGGACAGAAACAGCAATGTGTGGTTTCCTCTCACATGGCCCTCACTGGGGACCTGGCCTGCAACCCAGGCATGTGCCCTGACTGGGAATCGAACCAGAGACCCTTTGGTTCCCAGCCCACGCTCAATCCACTGAGCTACTCCAGCCAGGGCTAAATTAATACATTTTTAACATACCAAAAACAGAAGGCAGAGGAGGGAAATAAGTTAACATCCAGGAAGCAGCATGGCCTTTTAATACAGTACGTAAACTACTGTTAGAGCAACAGCTTACCCCAGTCCTTTCAAAGTCATTCTGTCCCAGTCCAGCCCCTGAATCAAACCACTCTGTTAAATGTAAGGTCACCTTATAATGTTAAGGCAGCGCAAGTCGTATTTCACATTATTTGTTATCACTTTAGGTTTGAAGAAGACTTCTAGACTCGTCTAATACATCCCACTGAATGACTTCATATGTTTCTAAAACACCCTATATGTTCCCTGCTGAGTCTTGAATACACCATTTAGAGTTACTTTTATTAGGTTTTAAATTACAGCATAGTATATACTAAATTCTAGGTCATCATTACAACCTGGCACTGTCTGAAGTCCAAAGACTTCTGTCACGAACAGTGAGATAAATTCGCCTAGAGATGTCGTGGAAGCAGCGCCGTTCTGACCGAAGCGCGGCGACCGCTTCCCAGACGCACAGAAGTGAAGAGGCCTCTCAAGGCTCCACTCTTCAAAACACAGCAAAACAAAAATACCAGCGACTTGCATGGCACTGCTTGAAAACCTTTCCATTGCCAAACCTGTCGTTTTGGGGGTTACGTACTTTTCTCATAAGAAGACTATTCCCTGGGCAAAGAAATAGACCAGTGTTCCCATTCACACCCATTAGGTTAGGAAAGGAAAGGGGAATAGGCACAGGTCAACAATCGTCTGCTGTAGGTGGCAAGGAAGTGGAAAAGGGGACAGGAAAGATTTGGAAAATCGGAGGAGCCAGAGCAGAAAAGGTGACCAGAAAGCCGAGTGAATAGACAAAGCGTTTGCAAATCAAGAATAAGAAATGAAAAACATAACTTGATCTCTTACCTAAAGAATTTCATTATTTGTAAATTTTTTAGGTTCTCCCAAAGTTGTGCAACCCCTTACTTTCAATTTTTCACCAAAGGAGAAGATCTAATTATCAATTAAGAGTATAGACTACTTATTCCTAATTTTATTTAGTTTTGGATTATTGTGATGACGTCAACTTCATCTTTTTACTAAGAGTGACAGGGCTGTATCTCAGCTCCTCTACTTCAGAATTATTTCAGTTTCCGAGTTGGGTTAACTGATTTAGAACATAATAAAAGTCTTTTGCCACATATATTAGTACTAATTTTGTAAGATTCTTTATATTTAGCATTTCTTGTTATTTCTTTTCTGTATCTACAGTTTAAGTTTTCTTCATGAAAATAATAAAATTACTATTTTTATTTGCATAAACTCAATTTAAATAGTTATTTTTTACCATGGAATTTTAATTTGTCCTGTTTAATATTTTACTTACTTTTCACACTTATGAGCCAGTGCATAACAGGTAAGTGTAAGTCAATAATATTATTCAACTCCACTGCATTTTCAAAATAAGTAACTTTTTTAATAATAATTTAATACATTAAAAAATTATAACTTGTAAGAGCAATTCGTATCTGAGTCAGGAAGTCCCTTGACGCCCAGCTCTAATTCGCTCTCTACAGTGCAACTGAAGGCCAGACTTGAAAAATCTGTGTTGAGATTCCCACAAGCCAAAGGGAATCAGAACCTCTGCTGGTCATTTTTCAACTGAAATCCCTATAGCGCCTTCCATCTTAACATCTTCATAATCAAGAGCTGGAGTTTTCCTCTCCTTAGCCTCTGAGACCTGAAATTCATGAGCGTAATTCCCCCTGTTGAAAACATGTTGCAGTAACAATTATTCCTAGGATCTCCTTGGCAACCGTAATCAGGAGCCACTGTAATCGCTCCCAGAACCTTTGTTCTTTTCAGTATTCTTCTATGGTTTTCTATACATATTGTAACATCTAAACTGTCTTTTCTGGTGCCCAGTACATTACATGAAGAATAGCTGATTATACTCTCTCAATTTTCTAGATACTATAGAGACTATAGCTTATGAATCCTTAGTGGTTTTTGGTGTATGCTGGCTAATAAATATGACTTGTACCACACCAAATGTTACCTTCAGCAGAAGGAAAATATAAACAAAGGTTAACGGGTCCACACTTTTTCCTATTTTACATCGTGTATTATCAATGCCACTGAGCTCTTTAGTTCTTAGGAACCTGACTCTGCCTGTACAAGTTTAGCTGTGTAGTGTACCTTCTCCTTTTAGTGATGAGTGTGAGCCTTAAAGCAGAGTCATGAAGCGTGTGGGGAAAGAGAATCTGAGTTATGTAGCTGCAGGAAGTACTCAGAAAATACAATTCATACAAAATTCACAAGAGGACTATTATAACTAAAAGACACAAATCAGATCTCAGACATTCTGTATAGAATAAATATTTTTTATTGAAGAAACATTTTTTCCCCAAAAATGTCATTAGAAAAAGATCTGGTCACTTAGCAGGCAAATCCAGAGAAAAGGGAATAATGTGCATTGAAAACATACGGTGAGGTATCAGGGAAAGAGAAAGAAAGAATAGACGTATGACATTGTTTACACTGGCAGAGGAAAATAAACAGAAATGGGATTTTTCAAATAAACAAGATTAGAAATACAAGGCAAGAATTTGAATATACTTTAAAAGCTTAGCAAAGCCAAAAGTGGCCAAGAGAGAAAACTGATGATAGAAAGCCTTTATAAGAAAAAAGAGTAATTTAAATCAAAGAGGCAAAGAATGACAAATTATTCCAATATGAATAAGTTGCTTTAACTATAGTATAAAAAGAATTAGTTGATAAACTTCTACCATGACCTGAATGAAAAGAGAAGGTAATATCTACCCAAAAGTTGTATTTTGAAGTAATTAAAAATAACACTTCTAGCCCTGGCTGGTGTGGCTCAGTGAACTGAGCACTGACCTATAAACCAAACAGTCACAGGTTCGACTCCCAGTCAGGGCACATGCCTGGGTTGTGGGCTAGGTCCCCAGCTGGGGACATGCCAGGGGCAACCACACATTGATGTTCTCTTCTTCTCTTTCTCCCTCCCTTCCCCTCTCTCTAAAAATTAAAAAAAAAAAAAAGACTTCTAAAGTGGAACACATTTGCCAAAAAGCAAATTATAGTGCCTATTGGTAATAATAATGTAGTTTTATATATATATTGCTATGAGGGTCAATATTATGTTAAGTGTTCTTATCACAAATAATAATACTAAATAAAAACATAGGAGTGAACTTTGGAGTTGATGGTTATACTTATGGCACAGATTGTGGTGATAGTTTTACCAGTGAATCCTTATCTCCAAACTCATCAAGTTGTGTTCATTAAAAATGCACAGCTTATTATATGCCAAAAATACATCAATAAAGTAGTTTTAAAAAGATAAAATATCATTAGCATGCCAAAGTTAAATAAAATATATTTGCTGTATTGAGCATACACAGTTCAGTTAGATCATTGTCAGCACCATAATGAATTTGACATGCTGTATCAGTTAGCTGTTCTAGCATAACAAACCTTTGCAAAATTTAGTATTCATGCGCTCACAAGTTTATGAGTCAGCTGATCATTTCTATTGGTCTGGGCCAGAAGCAGCTCATGTAAGCTTCCATGCAACTCCACGCAGGTGGTTAAATTAGCTGGCCGGACCGGGAGAGCCTCGGCTGGGATTAGTCTGTGTTTCGTGTGGCCTCTCATCCACCGGCAGGATAGGCTTGATATATTTACGTGTATTAGCAGGGTTACAAGAGAGAGAGGAAGTATGCAAGGTCTCTTTTGATGTAGGTACAGATCTGACAAACTGTTACTTACACCATGTTCCATCAGCTAAAGCAAGATATGAGGCTGTTACAGATTTAGAGAGAAAGGAAATAAAATCCACCACTATATGTGAGTGGCTGCAAACTCCCATTATGAAGGGGATTATGTAAGTGTTAAATCGTGGAAGACATTCAAAGACTAAAACTTAGTTCCTAACGGTGAAAGGATACAGTGAGTTGGGAAGAGATACCATGCTAAGACAGACACCATATGAGAAAAATAGTGTCTACAAGAAGAGAGGAGCAGGGGCAAGCCTGCAAAGTGAAAATACAAAGATATTGATGTGAAGGTATTAAAATAGTTAAGTGAAAGAAAATGAAGAGCAGGCATTGTATCTGAGACTTAGAAGTAAGTGGTTGATGGATTGAATGTTGACATGTGTGCGTGAAGGCCAGTGGATGAGGAAGAGAAATTGAGGGTGATATCAAGCTTTTAGGCTTGACAATTGGATCGATATAGCGCTATTCATTAATGAACACTGCAAGATAATTGGTTTCTTCTTTTTTTGTGGGTAGTATAAGGGGCTGTTAAGAATTAGTAGAATTTTGGAAATGTTCAGTTTTTTATACCACTAACCATGATGCATTTCAAAAATGTACGAGAAATGAAAGTCAAACTATAAATTGAGGAAAGAATGAAAAGTTAAGCAGAGACATCTTATGCAAATAGCTCTTTTATGATGCTTCTCTGAAAAAAAAAGGATAAAAGTTGTAGGATGTAGTCAGAGGGGGATGAAAACTTGAAGGATTTTGTTTGGCTTTTTAGTGTTTCTTTGCTTTTACTTTTTCTTTAGAGTGGAAAAGGCTTCAGCATCTTTGAATGTTGAAGAAAAGAAGCAATTAAATATACAGGTGGTAGAGGATAAGATTAGCTTTTGAAAAAAGAAGGAAAACATTTTTAAAGAATGTCCATTAAATTTTTTTGTGTGACATATGGAGACTTGAGAGTTAAATGACTGATGAGCTCTTTTCTCTGCTCAGATAGTTTTAGTTAGCAGAATAAAAGATTTAGAAAAATGAATAAGATATAAAATAGCTCCCTTGAGAAATTTGGAATGATAGTAGATTGAGGACACATGGACTGTGAAGGAAAGCTGAGGGTGTTTCCTAAAAGAGGGAGATTATTTGAGTTGCCAGGAACTATGCCCTTCCCTTTCAGAGATGTTACTGCATTGAAATCTCCCATCAGCTCCTTCCGAGGTGGGGAATCCCATTCTACACATGCAGAAATGTGTGCAGTGAAGGTTCCTGGAGGATGCATCACCTCATCATCCTAACACAGAGGTGGAAGGGCCAAGGATTTTATCTCAGGTCCATTGAATCCAAAGCAAATATTCCCACATCATACACCCCTCAAATATCAATTTTCTGTGGTTTGCTATTGCTACTCGCCCACAACTTATGACTACCCAACACCAATTCTTGAAGAGAGAATAGTTTCTTCCTTTATCACAAGTATAAGCCAAGGGCTCTTCCCTCCCGAGGAACCGTGCATAAAGATAAGAGGCGGCTGCGAGGACAAACTGCTCTCATTCCCCTGGTGAATATCCACCTGGGCAGCGGACTTGTTCATCTGCTTTCTCTGACTGCTTATCAGGACAAATAGGAACTAGGAGGATGCAATAGGAACAGTGGCAGATGGCCTGCACCCTATTGTTGGTACAACAGATACAGAGTGTCTCCTTTGAGTTAAGAGGTTTCTGTGGAAGGTATGATGGCTCGCACCGTTTTTCTAACACCTACCCAAGAAAGCTGCCTCCCATGGAAGATGATCCTAGTGAGAAAATACTGAGGAGGAAATGACAGAGAATGTCAGGACAGGTTACACCAGAATACTCCCAAATCTGGGGCCTGTGCAGCAGAGAAATTTCATTCAAGGGCGCCCTAGGAATTCGCCCATGATGCACTCCATGAAGCAATGGGCACAGAGCGTCCCCAAACAACTGAGAACTGAAGAAAGATAACAAAACCATCCAGCATTGGAGCAAGAGGCAAAAGAATTTAAAAGGGATTTGAAAGTGAAATTGTAGCCCAAACTAAACTGGACTGGGCTTTTGAGAACCTAATGGAGAAAAAGAACTAAAAGATTTTTATAAGATGATGTTCAGTGGCAGGAACAGAAAAAACAACAAATCAAGGTTGAATACAGTAATTGGCAAATATATATATATTTATATATATATATATAATAAAATATATATATATAAATGGTTTTAAAATATATATATATAAATGGTTTTATTATATATATAATAAAACATATATATATATATAATAAAACCATTTCTTATTTATACTCCCACTAAAATCAGACTCTTTGATAAACAAGTTACACGTGGAATCATAAAAAAAATAAACAACTTGAATTAATAAGACCTTAGAGACTTAGCATTAGAAACAGCTTCAGAGTGAAAGTCAAGACTGGGGTCTCAGACACCTGGAGATGGTGTACACGGCATGCAAAATGCAAAAAGCATGGTAGTACCCTGGCTGGTGTGGCTCAGTGGTTGAGTGGGAAGCCCATGAATAAAAGGGTCACCGGTTCGATTTCCAGCCTAGGGCACATGCCTGGGCTGTGGGCCAGGTCCCCAGCAGGGGGTGCGTGAGAGACCACCACACATTGATGTTTCTCTCCCTCTCGTTTTTTCTCCCTTCCCCTCTCTCTAAAAATAAATAAACAAAATCTTTTTTAACACGTTAAGCGCAGAGCCAATTTTGCTGGCTTTCCGTTCAGGCAGCGGGCCGGCCACCACTCCACGGGAGTTGCGTTAGATTATAAACAGGTGCACGATGGTGCAGCCAATGCAAAACGTCATTAAAATTACATTTATTTTTTAACCTTGATACTGTCGGTCTCACGCACCAATGTCGCCCAAACGAAAAGTTCACTGGTAGTCCCCAGGGACTGATGCCGCGCTTAATGTGTTAAAAAAAGTGTGGTAGCATCCATAAGTGGCACATGTGTTTATTTCTTATCGCAAATTTAAAAATGTGTTTTTTCCATAATGTTATCTCACTCAAAGAAACAATTTCTGCCTCTTATTTATGTCCCATATTCTGTCTTTGATCTTCCTAGCCAGGTGCATCTCTGATTTTCATTTCATTTAAAAATAAATATTTTGCATTTCACATATAACTTCTAGGTTTCTTTTATTAAAAAATAAAGATAATTATCTATTCTGTGTTTGAAATAAACTCCTTACTCTGAGTTTTCTTTTTTGGTCTTAAGTAGTCAGTCAAGGTTAAGAGGTTTACACAGGCTGAGAGAGTCCTTCAGCAGACTCCTGATCACCCAGGCACAGGCTCGGAGTCTCTGTGTCTAATTATGTGACTCTGAGATTTTCCCATCTGGATTTATTTTAAAATGCAAGTCTTGCATAATTCATTCTTCTTTCATAAATAAATCCTAACCGAAGGTCTGAAGATCTGAAGGAGTACAGTTCTTCATATAGACTGTATAGCAAGTCCTTTTATTGTGTTGAGTGATGCCCATATCCGGGTGGCCAGGACCTGGAGTTTAGAACATACAGAATTTCTCAAAGTAAATCCTAGTGCTGCCAAAAATAAAAAGGTAAAATGTGAACGTGTTACCATGGAAAACTAATAGGCGTAAGTTCAAATCTGTATCCCAGAGCCTTCATTTCATCGAAACGCTGACACAGTAATTCTTACTTCAGAAAGATGTAGTGACAAATAAGACACCGAATTTAAATTACCTGGCACTGAAGTGTTCCCTCTATTTTATTCTTTCACAGTCATAAAGGGACGCTAGTTACATTTATGTTTATACTATGTGGTGTGTTATGAACAGATTTGGAGCCCATGAACACTTTTCCTTACAAGTGACATAACTTTGTGTTTTTGACCAAGGCAAGGATGGAGTAAGTCTGGGAAATCTCTCAAATTTATCTTCATTATTTAATTCTCCCTGTAATAAATTTTTCATTTGAGTTTCATGCCTTCCTCCACCTATGAACCTTGAAGTGCTTCCTATTTTCCAATCTCTTCTACCTACTACAGGTCTGTACTAATATCATATATACCTATCAACGTAGTCACACCACTTACCTCCCCTATCCATTTGAATTGTACACTTTTTTTTTTCTTATCTCAGTTTGGTGCAATGTTCTATGTTTTATAGCAATACCTCATTAAATAACTTTTTAAATCCCTCAAGATAACTACTAGAGAAAAGAAAAATACTACTTGAAATTTCTTGAGTTTTACTGTCTGTGTTAAGCACTTTACATGGATTATCTCATTTAAACTCAAAACAAACCCATGAGATAGGTATAATTGTTATTGCAATTTTACATGTAAAGCAATTAAAGCATAAAGAAATTAAGTTATGCCATGTTATCACGTGGCTATGATAAAGTAGATTTGGCTATGATAAAGTAGATTTGAGACTCAAACACAGGAGGTCTGCTTCTTGAGCTTATTATTTTGTTAATAAGTATTGTATTTTCTTTGTCTTTCCCCACCTTCACTTCAAATCCTATGAGGACACTTCAAGAAAATCACTTATGGAATCAGATGACTTTTCAGGGGAAAAAATATGCTAGAACATAATACATCACACAACACAGCATCACGTACATAAACTGCATTAGTTACCTATTGCTACATAATAAATTACCACATACTTAGTGACTTAAAATAACGTGATTTACGTCTTACAGGTATGGAGGGCATACACGTGAAATCAGTCTCACTGGGCTAACATCATGGTGTCAACAGGCCTGCACTCCTCCTGGAGGCTCTCGGGGAAAATCCATTTTCTTGCATTTTCCAGCTTCTAGAGGCTACCTGCATTCCTTGGCTGGGCCCCTTTCTCTCCCTTCAAAGCCAGAACATAGCGTCTTCTCTCCTGTCTGGCATCTGCTTCTGTTACTTTGAATAAGCTGTTAGTAGAAATATGGGTGTTAAAGATGCTGCAGGTGAGGGTTCAAAAGGAAATGAGAGAGCACGGTAGAAAGAGTCCATATTTTCTTAGAGAGTAAATATATTGTAGGAAGTTGGTAGAAACGTAAATGGTAAAGGGACTGCTGGTGAGTGCTCAGAGGGAAATAAAGATCATGTTATTGAAACTGAACAAAGAGAAATCCTTGTTATATAACAGCAGAAAACTCAGCTGAATTGTAGGTTTTTGTTGTGTGGAAAGCAGAACTTGAAAGCAACATACTTGGATATTTAGCTGAGATTTACAAAGTGTCGAAGGTGTGATCTGATTTCTTCTTGCATATATTGGAATGCTAGAGGAAAAGGATATAGTGAAGGAAGAACTGTTAAGCAAAAAAAGGAATGTGCACTTGATGATTTGGGAAATTTTAAGCTTGTCAAGATTGTAAAAGAAGCTAAAATCAGGAAATTCACTGTCAGGAAACGTGTTCTGGAGGGGAAGCCAAGGGTATAGCTGGCACCTCCGAAATATCAAAGTCGCAGAGTATTAAATCACACAAAAGGCCCTTTGAAGAGATTAGGCATGTGACACACACCCCCTTCGTCTCCTCAGCAGAAGCAGAGATAAGAGATGAGATTTTCCAGGAGCGCTTGTCTAATAGAATGAATTCTTGTGATATATACTTAAGATTCACAACTTTCTGGGAATGTTATATCAGCAGAAACAGTGACAGCTTTGACTGAAAAGGGCAGAGAGAAGACAAAATGAAAACTGGGTGCAGGACTCCCAAAATTCTACAGGCAAGAAACAGTCTCATAAGACCACTTATCCACAGACAGGTTGCCACTCTTCATTGGAAAAAAAAAAAAGAAAGGATGACTCTAAAGGATAAAATGTGAACCCAGAGGGAAAGGGAGAGAGATAGAGACACATCAATCAGTTGCCTCCCAAATATGCCGTAAGCCCTGACTGGGGATCGAACCTGCAAGCTAGGTATGTGCCCTGACCAGGAATCCCACTCTCAACCTTTTGGTGTACAGGACGATGCCCAACCACCTGACCCACCCAGCCAGTGCTGGGCTGAGACTTCTGAGACGTTAGAACAGGGTGAACGTATTTTCACGTGAAATGAATATGAACCTTCGGTGCTCAGAGAGTGAACTGTGGTATGCTGAGTAATGGCCTCCCAAAATGTCCCCACCCTAATCCTCAGATAATGTGAATACAGTTAGGATCTTGAGAAGAAAAGAGTATCCTGAATTATCTGGGACGACCCTTAGTGACTATAAGAGTCTATTACAGATAGGAAGGAGGACCAGAGTCTAAGAGAGAAAAGGTTAGAAGCAGATGTCAGAGAGGACAAAGACATTACACTGTTGTCTTTGGTGTTAGAAGAAGGGGACATGAGCCAAGGAATGCAGGCAGCCTTTAAGAACCTGGGGAAGGCAGAGAACCGACCCTGCACTACCTACCCCAGAAAAAATGCAGGTTTCTCAACGCCTTCTCTTCAGCCTGGTGAAACTGCGTTTGGATTTCGGACATCCAGAACAATCAGATAATAAATGTATATTGTTTTAAACCACTAAATTTATGATCATGTATTACAGCAGCAATGGGAAACTAAAACATGGTCAGTGAATTGTCAGTTGTGCAATGATATAAACAGTATTTTTTCCCTGAAGACCGAAGTTAAAACAAAGATAAAAACAAGCATCTGTCTCATGTGAGTAGTAGAGATTTATCACTCCAAGTCAAATAATTGTCCTAGAGTCATAGTGTTTCTTCTGATGACATGGCGCAGCATTAGAACGTGGCAGATATAGCGAGAGCGATGTTGCGTGTATAAGCACTTTCTCCAGCTGTTAAGCACTATGGGTATTTACATTAATATGTGCTAACATGTAGAAAACATTTATAATATTGACTTTGTATTCTAAGAACTTCATAAATGACTTTTTAGCTCTAGTAGCTTCTTCCTAGACTCCTTAATAGTGTCACCTGTGAATAATAACTTCACAATATATATGCATTTTATCTTATTACAATTTAATATGTTTTGCATTATATTACTGCCTATTACTTCCAATACAAAATTTTAAAAAGTAGTGAGAGCAGAAAACCTTTCCAATTCCCAATCTTAGGAAAGAAAATCATCCTATCTTTTGTCTTTTTTTTAATATTACCTTTCATTTAATGCTTTTTATTAAATTGAGTGAGTTCCCTGCTATATCACAAACATATGTTGAATTTTATTATATATTTTTTCCTCACCTACTGATATCATCCTATGACTGTGATTTTTTTTAGTCTGCTAATATGATGAGTTGCACTGACCACATTTAAGTAATAAACCAACCCTGCTTTCCTGGATAAATGATATTTGGTCATAATACATTATCATTTTAATGTATCGGTGAGATCAAGTTGCTAATATTTGTTGCGTGTTTATTTGTCTATGCTCATGAAATATGTAGGTCTAAAGTTTTTCTCTTAAGTAATGTTTGTTTTGGCTTAATGAAATGAGTAGGAAAATGATTGCTCATATTCTATTTTCTGGAAGAGTTTGTGTAGAATTGGGATTATTTTTTCCTTAAGTGTTTATTAGAATTAGCCGATAAAACCCCACTGGTCTGGAGTTTTACTTTGTTGCGTTTTATTTTATTTTATTTTATTTTAATTTATTTTATTGTTGTTCAAGTACCATTGTCTGCCTTTTTCCCCCACTACTCCCCCCACCCCAGCCATCCCCACCTCCCTCCCCTGATTCCACCCCCCTTGGTTTTGTCCATGTGTCCTTTATAGTTGTTCCTGAAAACCCTGGCCCCTCCCACCCCCCATTATCCCCTCCCACTTCCCCTCTGGTTACTGTAAGTTTGTTCTTAATTTCAATGTCTCTGGTTCTATTTTACTTGCTTGTTTGTTTTGTTGATTAGGTTCCCCTTAAAGGTGAGATCATATGGCATTTGTGTTTCACCACCACCTGGCTTATTTCAGTTAGCATGATGCTCTCCAGTTCCATCCATGCTGTTGCAAAGAGTTTTCTTTATGCAAACAATTTTAAGTACAGCCATGAGACATATAACATTTCTGTCAACAACAAACCACATATATGAGGGTTATCCCCTAGAACTATAACAGAACTAAACATCTCCTAACACCTTGTGATGTTGTAGATATTGTAATGCCATAGTGCAAAATATTACTCACATTTTGGTGGTAATGATGGTATAAACAAACCTGCACTGCTAGTATAAAAGTATAGCACATACAATTATGTACAGTAGTATACAATGCTTGATAATGATAATAAACAAACTGTTACCAATAAACAAACTGGTTCTTGTATTCACTGCACTATACTTTTTATCACTTTAGAGTGCACTCTTTCTACTTATAAAAAAAGTCTGCTGTAAAACAGTATGCCATTACATTACGTTGGTGGCAGCCTCATCCATCTAGTATTTACCACGTCCCTTGATTGCATAATTCTCTCTTGTGCTGGATCTACCCTCGCGTTGTTTCGCATGGTGACGCGCTGTACAGGTGGGTGGCACAGGAATGGGAGGCTCTGCCGTAGCCCCGGCCATGCCATCCGGGTCTGCGTGAATAGACTCTGTGATACTTGCACAACAATGGAATTTTCTGATGGTGCATTTCTCAGAATGCATCCCTGTCTCTAAAGGTGCACATGACTGAACGACATCAAGCCCTTTAACGAAAGTGAAGTTATTTTTTCCTCAATAACTTTGGTAGTACTTTTTTCTGTAAGGAATTTGCCCATTTCATATAAATTTTCAACTGTATTAATATAAAATTGTTAATAATAAGGTTTCATTGTCCTTTTAATATTATAGGATCTGTTGTGTTGCCATGTCTTCATTCCTGATATTGATGATTTTCATAACCTTTTTTCTTGATCAGATTAGCTAGAGTTTTACTATTGTTTTCAAAGAACCAGCTTGGACTTCCTCAATTTGCTCTATTGTTTTATGTATTTTTTACTCCATTATTTTCTCTTATTATCATTATCCTCCTGCTTCCTTTAAATTTTCATTTTTATTTTTTTAAGATATTATTTATTGTTAGAGAGAGGGGAAGGGTGGGAGAAAGAGAGGGACAGAAACAGCAATGTATGGTTGCCTCTCACATGGCCCTCACTGGGGACCTGGCCCGCAACCCAGGCATGTGCCTTGACTGGGAATCGAACCAGGACCCTTTGGTTCCCAGCCCGTGCTCAATCCACTGAGCTACACCAGCCAGGGCTCGTTTTTATTTTTTGTTAAGCTGAAAACTTACATAATTGAACTGTGACCTTTCTTCTTTTCTTATATAAAGATAAAATGCTATAAATTTCTTTCTTAGCACTGTCTACACTCCAGATTTGGGATTATTTTCTTTAATTTTTATTTGATGGAAAAAAATATTTTTTTAATGTTACTGTATTTTTTTTGACTCATGGGTTATTAAGAAGTATATTTGAGAACTTCCAAATACTTGGGAGTTTTCCAGATATTTTTCAGTTATTAATTTTAGTTCAATTCTCATGTGGTAAGAGAACATGTTTTATATAATTTTAATTTTTTTAAATCTGTTGATATATAAACATAAATCTGTTTATGGCCCAGTATGTTTTTTTTTTTTTAAGATTTTATTTATTGTTAGAGAGAGGGGAAGGGAGGTAGAAAGAGAGGGAGAGAAACAGCAATGTATGGTTGCCTCTTACATGGCCCTCACTGGGGACCTGGCCTGCAACCCAGGCATGTGCCCTGACTGGGAATCGAACTGGTGACCCTTTGGTTCCCAGCCCACGCTCAATCTACTGAGCTACACCAGCCAGGGCTGTTTATGGCCCAGTATATGTTATATCTTGGTGAATATTTCTTGTGTATTTGAAGCAAATGTTTTCTGCTGTTTAGATAGCATTTTTCTATTAATATTAATTATGCTATTTTGCTCGATAATGTTGTGTGTTATCTATAACACTACTGATATTTTAAATCTACTTGTTCCATCAATTATTGTAGGTATGTTTCAGTATAATTGTGGGTTTTCCACTTTTCCTTTCAGTACTGTCGGTATTTGCTTCATGTGTTTTGAAGCTATTATTAGGTGCATTTACATTTAGAATTTTTTTTGTTTTCTTAATGAATTCAATCAAGACCTGAGACAAAAAAACAGAAAATGATGAGACATAAGTGGGACTAGTTTGGCAGAAGGTTTTTTTAAGGATATTTAAAATAATAAGCAGTTCAGTATTCTATCAAATTATCCAGGCAGAAATATATTTTACTTGTCTGGATGCAATTCATTTTACAAATTCCCATCGAGTTATAAATGGCACAGAGCAGGATGCAGAGGGAGAAGCAGTGAAGTTTATTAAGCTATCTCTGGACAGGGTTCTCTATTAGGCATGTTTCATTCAGAAATTCTTCACACAAAATCTGCCTCTGCTGTTCACAACCATGCATCTGACTTGGATAGGATAGCTGCAAACAGCACTTGCTGGGAGAAAAATTGTACATAAGTTATCTTCTCAAATCTGAGATACTAGAAAGCACTGAAGAAGGGACTTGATGAGTAAGTAATCTATGGGCTAATATTGTGGAACACAGGAAGTTTTCTAACCTTTACAAAGAATCTCTATTCTCTTTGTTTATCATGTATGGATCCTTCTTGGTGACACAGTGTTGTGTTTATTGTTTGATGAGCTTCAAAAGCAACCTGGCCAATTGTGTTCCCAAGCGGTTGGTTCACCACCTGCTCATGCAGTAAAACTTCCCGGTACTTAGTAAATATCTGTCACAGGTTATGTCCACACAACACAAAGTGAAGGAGATATTTCAGAACATTGCGATTATGTTGGTTACCAAGTAAGCAGAATTGGACTTGGAATATTTTCTGATTCCCATTTTTTAATTAATAATAATTCTAGTAATTAAATGTTAATCAAGTTTTGATTTTTAATGATGCTACCTGACAAAAGTAGATTTATAAAAAGCTTTACTTTGAATAAAATTTATGCAGCTAGAATAATCCCAGTGTATATTTATTCATTCTTTTATTTGTTCATCTAACAAATATTTTTTGAGCATGCATATTGTACCAGGCACAATTAGAAACACTGTGGTAGTAAAAATAAATAAATAAAATATTAAAATGGAAAGTGCCTTCTCTTACATTCTAATGGAAATAAAGCCCATAAGCGTATAATGTCAGTTACAAGTGCTAAGGGATTAAAATGATGAATATTTTTGAAAGACTTTTGAAAGATGGTCAGGAAAGTTTCCCTGGGGAGGTGACATTTTAACAGAGACACGGATGAAGTAAGGAGGGAACAACGCAGATATCTGGGGGAAATCATCCTAAGCAAAAGGACAGGTGGTTCAGGGTCCCCCAGGAAGAGGCAGGCAGGGAGGCCAGTGTGCTTCACGAAGACAGAGCAAGGGGAGAGTAGTGAGAGATGAGCTCTAAGGTATCTGGGGATGCGTGAGGGCGAAGAGTCAGATCATGCGGTACTTCTGCATTTTATTTCAGATTAATGGAAGACCATTGGAGAATCTGAGCAAGGCAGTTATTTGATGCTTTGAAAGGATCCCTTGGACTACTGAGTAGAAAAGAAAATGCTATATAGATATGAGCTGAAGAAAGGAAGCAGAGGGACCAGCTAGGGAGACGTTGCCTATGTCCATATGAGGGAGGGTGCTCATTTAGAAGAGGCTGTAAGTAAAATAAATGAGGAGTCGTAGGATTTGGAGCCACTTTTGAAGAGGTTTTGCTAATGGATTTGATGTGTGAGAAAAAGAAGGTTCACATCTCCAGGGTTACCTGGTCACCACTGAGTACACCAGGCCGATTACTGAAATTGGGAAGATCAAGTGTTCAATTGTTATGGTAACATCTCAAAAGTGATATGCTTATTACATATTTAAATGGGATTTTGATCAGGCAATGTGTAGAGTTCTGCAATTCAGAAATAGATGTCAAAGCTATTGAAATAAATTTGGGAGTCACCAGCATACAGATAGTATTTAATATCCTTAGTATAGGCAGAAAAGAGATCCAAGGCGGGAGCCTTGGACTGGTCTGTTTTGGGAACCCTTGGGCACTCTGTCACAGACCTGAAAGAGTAACTCCTGGGGTAGAGTGAAAACTAGAATGGGTGACATCCTGGAAGTCTAGGTACAAAAGTGTTTCAAGAAACAGAAAGTGATTCTCTCCGTGAATCTGCTTCTTAATGCTTTCTCTCATTTTATCTCAATCAGACTACGAGTAGGAGGAAATAAGCACTTTTTATCCAGAGGAGAGCTAGAAAATGATGCTGAAATAAAAATAGAATATTTACTTAAAATATAGGGTGACACGTTATATTTCCTGATAATAACACCTGGGATCCGCGCAAAAACACTTTCTTCTGCTTTATAAGGCCGTCAGAGCTCACAGAATAGCAACTCGTATGAGCAACATACATGTGAATATACATCTGCATCAGCTGCTATGTTTAATGGCAGTGACAGAATCATTTTTTCCATTTCCAGATTATCAGTGATGTGGATAACCAATATATTTAGAAATTGAATCATTCACCAAGTAACTAAAATAACTATATTGAACGCCACTCTAAATGATCTATTTTAGTTGATTAAAGGGGATAAACACTCTAAACTTTTTGCTATTGTTTAAAATTTTTAATACTTTTTTGGTGCTAAAATTACTCTATGACTATAAATTTATAGTATCTTTGTATACATAGAGCATAAGGGATATTGTATTTCTTTTTTTCTGATGTTAAAAGAGCCCAAACTAGCACATTCCCCTGATAAACACACTGTCTCTTTATCCTCATTGAAGCCAGTCTGCACAAGTTAATTGCTTGGACCTGACAGTGCAGAGAACAGCATTAATAAATGGGGTGTACTGGGTTGGAGAAGGAACAGATGTGAGTTTTCTGCTCCACTGTACGATGAATTAATTCTCTATACCTCCATTTATACGCTGTGCTCACCATTGAAGACCTGTGTTTAAAGACTCTATGGTAAAGCACTCTGCATATGGTCTCCACTATTTTGAAAGTCCCCAGTGACATTTAAGATTTCTTCTTTAAGACATAATCCTTTTCAGAGTGCTGGGAAAGGGGGTTTGCTTTTACTTGAAATGCCACTGAAATATGATTTTTGTTTCTGCTTGCTCTAAACAATTCTTGCTCACAAACCTATTGCCTGGAGAAACTAGAATTGTGCAATTACCTAAACTTTGTCCCGGTGGAAATGTAGCTGAAATATATTTTGCAATAAATTTTGCCATTTTATTTTTTTTATCTCACTCAATGGATGCATGTCTTTAAGCTCCTAGGAATGTAGTGTTAGCTAAGGGTTCAGAAGATTGATCCATGAAATGAAGTGTACATATTTAAATATTATACCAAAGTAAAAGTGTTTTTAGTCATGAATTTTATTATTCAAAGCCAAATGTCCTGCAAACCTCATGCATATTTATTTCTTCCCTGGGCACAGACCGAACTCTTGTGGATGAAAACCAGTCTGAGAATCTATTACTAGACAGAAGTTAGGGTACGGGCATATTTTTCCAGCTACTGCTTTACTCCAAGTGTTGTGCTACGTATTTGTACAACTCCAGCTCCCTCCATCATTGCAGTAGGCTACCATAATGGTAAGAAGTTTTGCTTCTGGAGTGTTGCTTCTCTGATTAAAATTAACTTTTCTCATCTGTAAAGAATGAGAACAATTGTACATGACTCATAAAAATTAAGCAAATACGCCTTTAAATTGCTTAGCTCAGTCCTTGCATAGAAAGCTCTCCGCTACATAGATTCTATGAATTAAAATATCAGTAACAAATGAAGAAACAAATCGCTGTGTATGTAACCTAGCCCAGGTAATACAGAGTATAAGAAGAAGATTTATCATTTAAACCAAGGCTGTCTGTCTCCAAATATCTATAATCCCCACATTTATTGACTGCTTAACTATACCTTCTGTTAAGAATTTATATACAATATTTAGCTCAATTAATAATAAAATACTTGTGACAAAATATTGTTTCCATTTTACAGTTGAGGAAACTACAGATCAAAGGTAGTAAAGGCTATGCGTAAACCTGCCAAAGTTTATAGAAGCAGGAATCAAAACCAGGCCAACTACACTGCAAATTCTTCTTGGAGAGGGGACTCAAAATCCGATTTTGTGACTAGCACATAAACGGCGCCCATTAAATGGTTGTGGAATGAGTGGAACTGGCTCAAAATCTGAAACTTTCTTCTGGATCGTCACTCCATTACACTCCAGGATCTTTGGTAAAAGTCATGCCTGACAGAACGTTAGCATACATAGAGCTTCAAGTCCGTAACCTAGTTGCCAAGTGAAACCGAGTTTTTCAAGATTGCCACCAGTCCTGCAAGGGTGCAAGATGAACCCTACAATTTCACATTGTATAGATACTTAAATAGCTTGTTTAGATAAAGGGAAAACACCTGAGCAGGGTCAGAAAGACAGAGATACGTATAACCCTGTAGTTTCCACATCATATCCTGGGGAGAGCCAGAGCACCCCCTGGACATGATGAGGTGCGCCAACCCAGTAGCAGCAGGTAGACTAGGTTGGGG
>PVJI01020367.1:0-29193 GCA_004026765.1 Micronycteris hirsuta | reverse complement strand
AGAGAACCCCAAAGAAGTGGGACCCAAAGAGGAACACACCAAGGCACATCATAATAACATTACCCAAGGTCAAGAATAAGGAAAGAATCTTACAAGCAGCAAGAGAAAAGGAGACAGTTACCTACAAAGGAATTCCCATAAGACTGTCAGTGGATTTCTCAAAGGAGACCTTCCAAGCAAGAAGGGGCTGGAGAGAAATATTTCAAATCGTGAAAAGCAAGGGCCTACAACCAAGAATAATCTATCCAGCAAAATTGTCATTTAGAATGGAAGGGCAGATAAAGTGCTTCTCAGATAAGGTCAAGTTCAAGGAATAAATCATCATGCAGCCTCTACTATATGAAATGTTAAGTGGTTTTATATAAGGACTCATGAGAGAAGGCACCAAGTCCAGATCAGCTACCTGGGAACTCAGATCAGCCACAGCCAAGACGCTTGTGAGGCAAGCAAGCAAAATACAAGCAGAGAAACAAAATAGAACCAGAGACACTGAAGTTTAGAACAATCTGGCAGTAAGCAGAGGGGAGGGGAAAGGAGAGAATGGGGACAAGGGTATTCAGGAACTGCTACAAAGGACACATGGACAAAACGAAGGGGGAGGGTTTGCAAGGGAGGGAGGTGGGTTTGCCTGGGGTTTGGGGTGGGGGTAAATGCAGACAACTGTAATTGAACAACAATAAAATAATTAAAAAAAATAAAACAAATGAAAAAAATCTAACAGTAACAAAGAAAGGAAATATTAAAGATTAAAGTGAAGATAAACAAAATAGAAAATAGGAAATAATACAGAGAATTGGTGAAACCTAAAGTCGGTTCTTTGAAAAGACCAACAAAATTGACAAACTTTTAGTTAGACTGGCAAAGGATAAAAAGAGCAAAAAATGGATATAACTAAAATCAGATGTGAAGGTGAGGACATTATCATTAACCTTAAAGAAATAAGAAAAGAGAATACTATGAATGAGTATGGGAAAAAATTAGATAACTGACATGAAATGGGCAAATTACTAGAGATTATTACAACTGACTCAAGAAGAAATAGAAAATATAAACAGATTGAATTAATAATAGAAAAAACTCCCATCCAAACAAAGAAAAGTCCGGGACCATACGGCTTATCTGGCAAAAACTACCAAACATTTATTTATTTTTACATATTATTTTCAATTTTAGAGAGAGGGGAAGGGAGGGGCAAAGAGAGGGAGAGAAGCATCAGTTGATTGCCTTCTGTACATGCCCAAGGGGACCAAACCTGCAATCCAGGCATGTGTCCTGACTGGGAATCAAATTGGCTACCTTTCAGTTTGCAGGACAATGCCTAACCAACTGAGCCATAACAGCCAGGGTTCTACCAAACATTTAAAGAATTGACACCATTCCTTCATAAATTCTTCAAAAAAAAAAAAAAGAAAGAAAGGAAGGAAGGAGAGAATAATAACTTATTCTAAACAAAGGCACTGTGAGAAAATAACAACAAAGATTTTCTAAACGGAATCATATAATATTTGTGCTATAGTGACTAGCTTGTTTTACTTAGCATAATGTCTTCAAGGTTCATCCATGCTGCAGCATGTGTCAGAATTTCTTTTTTCATTTTAGAGATTTTATTTTTTAGAGAGAGGAAAAGGGAGGGAGAAAAAGGGAGAGAAACATTGATTGGTTGCCTCTCTCATAACCCCAAACAAGGACTGGCCCGCAACTGAGGCATGTGCCCTGATCGAGAATCGAACCTGTGAAATTTCCGTTTACAGGCCAACGCTCCAACCAGCTGAGCCACATCGACCAGGGCTGTATATGATCTTTGAAGTGTCTATTCAAGTTCATTGTACATTTTTTGATTGGTATATTTTTGTTGTTATTGAGATGTAGAAGTTTCTTTATATATTATGGGTATTAATCCCTTTTCAGATATATGATTTGCAAAGGCAGTGATTTGAGAAAAGCAAAATCTGAGTGAATTCATTTTCAGCAGACTTGCACTACACGTAGTCTTAAAGGGAGTTCTTTAGGCAGAAAAAAAATACTAGCAGATGGAAATTTTGATCTTTGGAAAGGAATGAAGAAGGCAAGAAATTGTAAAATATGAGGTCTGTCCAGAAGGTATCCAACCATATATTATGAAAAATAGAAACATTTATTGGAGAAGACAGAAGGTACAAGAATCATTGTACATAGGACAGTGATGCCTCAGTCCCCTTCAAAGTAGGGACCATGGGACCTCACACAGTTCTCCCAATCACCATCAGCTGTCCCATTGTTTTTTCCTGAATCTTATCAACAGTCGGAAATCTCTTCCCTTTCAAAGACGATTTCAGTTTTGGGAAAAGCCAGAAGTTGCAGTGCGCCAAATCTGGCCTGTAGGGGGCTGAGTCACCTGGGTGATTTAATGTTTCACCAAAAACGCTGCATGAGATGCAATTTATGAGATGCAGTGCATGAGTGGACACGTTGTTGTGATGAAGCTGCCAATCACCAGTTGCCCGTAGTTTCCACGGAGGAATGTTCAAGCTTAACGCAAAATTTGATGCAGATTCATTGCTCTACTCACTCAGTCATTTTGAATGTGACAGCCACATGGTACACATGCTCACTCAATGGTGTCTACCACCCCTACTGACTAGTACAGTGAAGTTGTCAATGTTCCAGCATACGCATTCCAGTGCACTCTCCTTGGCTGCCAGGTTACATTGATGTCATGCAAACCAGTCTCATTATATTAACAGTTGTTGGTTTTTTCTGGACAGGACTTGTATGTGGTAAATGTAAAAGACATTTTTTTAATTTTTAAACTTTTCAAAAGATAATTGGCTTTAAAGAAAAGATAAAATTGGAAGCTTATGATGCTTACACCGTACATGCAGTGGTATAATATTATTTGAAGATAGGCTGTGTATATTTTAGAGCAAATGCTATAAAACAAAAGAAAGAAAAATAAATTATAAGCTCATAAAAGAAATAAAATGGAATACTGAAAAATAATCAGTGTGACCCTGGCTGAGTAGCTTGGTTGGTGCATTTTCCCCTATATGAAGGGTTGTGGATTTGATCCCCAGCTAGGGCATGTACAAGAATCAACCAGTGAATACATAAATAAGCGGAACAACAAATTGGTGTTTCTCTGTCCCTCTTTCTCTCCCTCCCTGCCTACCTCCCTTTCTACATGTCTCTCTCCCTCCATCTCTCTTTTCCTCTCTTTGTCTCAAAAGTCAATAAATAAAAATAAAATCAGTTCAAAGGGAGTTAGGTAAAGATGAAAAAAGGAAAAAGCAGATGGGACAAAAAATATAAAAACATGGTGTATTTTCCTAGTTTACAGCTAGGAGGGTCTTCTCTGAGGGCCGTAAAACTAGGTTATGTGGAACCTCTGTCTGTTTCCTTGGGACTAGAAAATAGGTCTAGCTGTAAAGTGCTATTAAAATTAACAGTGCTGGAGTGATCCAAGATGGCAGAGGAGTACGTGGAAGCTACACTAACCTCCTACCAGGACCAATCTGGAATCACAACTAAATTGAAGAGAAATCATCCTCAATAACCACTGAATGCTAGCTGGAGAGACGCCTTACAAACAAGGACAGACAGAAGAAACCACTTCTCCACAAGACTGGTGGTGAGTGTGGAGGAGGCTCTAGAGGGCTGGCTGGGCTCCTACAGGTGGTAGCTGAAGTTCTGGAGTGATATCTCAGTGGCTGGGGGGTTCACCCTGAGAGTAGTGGGGTCAGAACCCCAAGCTGGGCTCCCCAGCCAGCACCAGAGCCAGAAAGGAACCCAGATAACACCCAGCTGTGAAAAACAGCAGGGTTTCTATCTGCCAGGTAGAAATGGCTGGAGACACACAGAGCCTTATAAAAGGGTCAATGCACAAATTTTCATTTGCAGCCACCTACCCTAGGCTTCGGCAGAGAGAGGGCAGAGTGGACTAGAGACCCTTGAGGAGAGTCTGGGGTTGGTGACTCTGGTGAGGGAACTGAAGGAACAGCTGTGGGAAACTTCGGCCAGCGAAGTTCTCCTGGCCCCTGTGGATGAGAATAAAGAGTCGTCCTGGCTACAATCTTGTTGTCCTGGTGGGACAGCAATTCCCTCTAGTGTAGAATGCCAAGCCCTTCTCCAACACGTTTTTTTGTTAGGGTTGGGAAGTGCAGGGGGATATAGCAGGCATGCGTAGCTTATCAATCAATCAATGTCCAAAAGGCGGTAGTCATAAAAAACTTGACACTATCTAGAGATAACAATTAAAGAAACACAGAAGTCTTTTTAGGTCAGGGTCTGTGAGATATGTAGATGCCAGATGGTAGTAAAGGCAAATATCGTGAAGTAGGGAGTTTCACTCCTTATGCCTGAAGTCAAACATCTGGGTTATACCGATGGTGCTATTACTAGGCAGAGCAAGCTTCAAAGGACAAAATGTACATTTCAGGCCTGATTCCCACGGGAACCCTCAGTGTTAGAGTTGGGTCATGCCTGCCACCTGTGTTAACCTGGTTCTCCAGGGAGACTTACTAGCTCCTTTCAGAACTTGCTCTCATGGGGCTCCAATCTCTAAAACCACACAGAGTGGTCCCCAACAAACAGCCACCAGGATCCCTGTGCATACTGCAGAAGCCATCTTTCTCGGGCAGAGAAGTCCTCTCCAAGTCACATCAGCCTGAGGGGAAGCAATAGTCCCACCAGTAGGGAGTACTCTGCTTCACCCTGTGGAACTTAAGCTGGGCTGCTAATTACTGCTTGAGGCTGTATCAGTATCAGTTAAAAAAGGCAGAAAATACAAAGAAACAGACAAAATGGGAAAACAGACATCACAGGAAAGAAGAGAATTCTCCGGAAGAACTAGATAAAATGGAAGCAAGCAATTTATCAGATACTTTAGAGTAATGATTTTCAGGATACTCAACAACATGAAAAAAGCCATAGAAATCATTTTATAAATGACCAGAGATAAAGAATGCAATATCTGAAATCAATAATACACTGGAAGGAATAAACAGTAGGTTAGATGAATTAGAGGATAGAATCCGTGTTTTGGAAGACAAGGTAGAAGGAAACACCCAGGCAGAACAGCAAAAAGAAAAAAGAATTTAAAAAGATGAGGAAGCTTAAGAAAGATTTTGGACAACATAGAGTGATACAACATTTGCATTATGGTAATATGAGAAGGAGAAGAGAGTGAGCAGAGGATTGAGATCCTATTTGAAAAAATAATGACCGGAAACTTCTCTAATTTGGTGAACAAAAAAGACACACAAGGCCAGGAAGCCCATAAAGTCCCAAACAATTTGGACCCAAAGAGGCCTACACTGTGACACACCATAATTAAAATGACAAGGCTTAAGGACAAGGAGAGAATCCTAAAAGCAACAAGAGAAAAGCAGGTAGTTACCTACAAGGGAGCACCCATTAGACTATCATCTGATTTTCCAACAGAAACATTTCAGGCTAGAAGGGAGTGGTGTGAAATATTCAATGTAATAAAAGCAAGGACCTACAACCAAGGATACTTTACCAGCAAGGCTATAATTTATTTACTTTTTTGTCTTTTTTTAAGGTATATTTTATTGACTGTGCTGTTATAGTTGTCCCAATTTTTCCCTCTTTATTTGCCCTATGCCCTACATCCCCCCACCCTCTAGCATACCCCCATGCCTTAGTTCATGTCCATGGATTTTACATATAAGTTCTTTGGCTTCTCTATTTCCTATACTATTCTTAACCTCCCCTTGTTGATTTTGTACCTATCAATTATGCTTCTTATTCCATATACCTTATCCCCCATCTTCCCCCACCCCCTCCACACTGATAACCATCCTTCCATGTGATCCCCATTTCTGTGTTTCTATTCCTGTTCTAATTATTTGCTTAGTTTTTGTTTTTTAGGTTCAGTTGTTAATAGTTATGAGTTTGTTGTCATTTTACTGTTCATAGTTTTTGGTTTATTTTTTAGATAAGTCCCTTTAACATTTCATATAATAAGGACTTGGTGATGATGAACTCCTTTAACTTTATCTTATCTGGGAAGCACTTTATCTGCTCTTCCATTCTAAATGATAGCTTTACTCGGTAGAGTAATTTTGAATGTAGGTCCTTTCCTTTCATGACTTGGAATACTTCTTTACAGCCCCTTCTTGCCTGCAAGGTTTCTTTTAAGAAATCAACTGATAGTCTTATGAGAACTCCTTTGTAGGGAACTCTTTTCCTCTTGCTGCTTTTAAGATTCTCTCCTTATCTTTAATTTTGCTAACCTAATTATGATGCATCTTGGTGTGTTTCTTCTTGGATCCAATTTTTGGTAGACTTGGAGCTTCCTGGACTTCCTGAAAGTCTATTTCCTTCGTCAGATTGGGGATGTTTTCCTTCATTATTTGTTCAAATAAGTTTTCAATTTCTTGCTCTTGCTCTTCCTCTTCCTCTGGCACCCCTGCGATTTGAATATTGGAGTGTTTAAAGTTGTCCCAGAGGTTCCTCAGCATCTCCTCATTTTTTTTCAATTCTTGTTCATTCTGTTTTGGTTGGATGTTTATTTCTTCCTTTTGTTCCAAACTGTTGCTTTGAGTTCCACTTTTTTTTCCTTCACTGTTGGTGCCCTGTATATTTGCTTTCATCTCATCCTTTATTTTGCAACCCAACTCAATAATTTCTGTGAGCATTGTGATTACCAGCGTTTTGAACTGTGCATCTGATATGTTGTCTATGTCCTCACCAGTTAGTTCTTCTTCTAGAGTTTTGATCTATTCTTTCATTTGGGCCATATTTCTTTGTCTCCGTGCACCTGTTACATTGTAAGGGGCAGAGTCTTAGGTATTCATCAGGGCAGGGCAACCCATGTGGTTGGGTTGTGGTGCTGTCTGTGGGGGAGGTATCAGGGAGTAATACTGCTCGCTCGACTCTTGCCCCATTTTTTGTCACTTCCCTTCTTTCCCACAAGTGGATTGTGCCCTTTCAGGTGCTGATTTCCAGGTAGGTGGGTTTTCTAGACTTCGAAGGAAACTTTGTGCCTCTCCAGTGGATTCTTCTGTGAGACTGGGAGTTCTCCCGCCACGATAACCCCCACAGATTTTCACAGCCAGAGGTGTTTTTTTCCCCTATATTTTAAAGATTTTATTTATTTATCTTTAGATAGTGGGGAAAGGAGGGAGAAAGAAAGGGAGAGAAACATCAATGTGTGGTTGCCTTTCACATGCTCCCAACTGGGGACCTGGCCTGCAACCCAGGCATGTGCCCTGACCAGGAATTGAACCAGCAGCCCTTTGGTTTGCAGGCCAGCACTGGATACCCATGTCCTTGCAGCATTCTTTACAATCGTTAAGATATGGAAGCAGCCCAAATGTCCATCAGTAGATGAGTGGATAAAACATCAACGGGACATTACACAATGAAATAGTAGTCAGCCCTAAAAAAAAATTTTTTCATCCTTTGCAACAGTGTGGATGGACCTAGAGAACATTATGCTAATGAAATAAGCCAGTCAGAGAAAGAGAAATACCATATGATTTTCCTCATGTCGTATCTAATGAACTAACAGCTAACAAGGAAAATAGGGACAAGACTCATAGATAGAGAGCTAGATGACAGCTAGTAGCAGGTGGATTGAAGGGGTGGAAGCATTGAAAAAGGAAAAAAGGACTTATGAACATGGAGAACAGTATGGTGATTGCCAGGGGAAGGAGATTATATGCATACTAAATTGTAATGGAAAAAATACAATAAAGATTAAATAGAAAAAAAATGGTACCATTAACTTGCCAAACATCTCCATTGCCTTATTTATACTGAGGCCAGGCCATGTTGAAAAAGATTATCCTTTTTCTTGAGGGACTCAGGGTCAAATTTCTCCCAGTTGGCCAGTATGCACTCCAAAGAGGGTCTCTAGAGGCACTGTGGACTGGTTCCCTATCTTCGGAGGGACATATATGTCACACACTGAGATTTAGAGGTGTTCCTTTAAGTTGCTGGGCTGTCTGGGGTGTCCTGTGGTACAGTAGGGCAAGTACTATGCCTCCCTGGAACTAACTGGTGTGTGGAGTACTACCCCGTGCCCTGGACCAACATTCACAGAGATGGCCAGGAATGGTGATGATGAACTTTGCTCAGTATCTAGCTTGGTACTGGGCCCTGGTAGGGAGTGAACACCTGACCATGAGACACCAAATGAGTGTGCAACCTGAGCTGTCCATTGTGAACTGGGTGTTCTCTGATCTATCAAGCTACAAAGGTAGGCATGTACCTCAGCGTTCTATCATCGAATGAGAGTGAGACTGCTTAGAGTATGTTGCCTATTCCTGCCACATTGCCGCCTCTTCCTCAGTCAATACCCAAGGCCTCATGGCAAATTCCCTATGACCAATTGATGGAAGAAGAAAGATCTGAGGCTTGGTACCAACTGGAAGTGGATGTTTGCAATGCTACAGGAAGGCCCTGAAAGGTATTAAAGAAGGAAAATCCTTTCAGTGAACCTAACTTCAAGCAGTACAGTTGGCCCTCCATATTTGCAGGTTGTATCTGTGGATTCAACCAACTGGGGATACAAAGTATTTGGAAAAGTTACATTGTTCTTGATGTGTACTGTGTAGTTAGGCCTACAATACTTGCATCTGTACTGAACACATAACAGACTTTTTTCCTTGTCATTATTTCCTAAACAATACAGTAGAACAACTGTTTACATAGTATTTATGTTGTGTTTTTAGTAATCTAGAAATGATTTAAAGCATACAAGAGGATGTATGTAGGTTATGTTGAAGTACTATTTAATATATGCCATTTTATATGAGGACTTCAGCATCTGTGGATTTTAGTATACGTGGGGGTCTAGAACCAATACCCCATGAATTTTGAGGGACATCTACATATAGTTGTCTATCTAGGTGGAGACAGAAATTTGGAGCTACACATTTTCATGGGATAGATGGTTTGGTTGGATGGTCAGGATTGGAGGATTGGTAATAAGGAGGTCCGTGGGAGAAGGTACGTGGTGGGCCTTTAACAGAATAAGAGGCTATTTGTACTCTATGCAAATATTCCCACTAAAGATACCCATTTCAGAGGAGACTTTCAATAAATAGGTGGACCAGATGACTTGTTCTGTAGATGTCAGTCATTTCCTTTCCCCAGCAATCCTATCCCTCCTTGCTCAACAGTCTTACAAACAAAATGGCCATGGCAATCAACCTAGAGGTTATAAGTGCACACAGCAACATGGACTTCCTCTCATCAAGACTGATTTAGCTAAAACCACTGCTGAGGGGCCAGCTTGCACACAATTCCTGATATGGCACCATTCCACATTGGAACTAGCCACCTAGTGGCAGGTTGGTTACATGGAGGGAGCAGCAATTTGTATATTCTGCTTATGGATTTGCCTGCCTTGACCACCACATGCATGGACACCATGGTTCCAGTCTTGGTATTCCACACAACATTCCTTCTGATCAAAGAGTTGATATTACAACAGCAACAACAAATGAAGCAGTGGAATTTTCTTGTTTTACCATGTAGACTACTATCTAGAAGCAGCTGGACTTATAGAACATTGAAGTGGCCTATTGAAGACTCCCTTACTGGGCCAGCTGGGAGACACTAATGTTGGGGTGTTGTCTACAGGTTGCAGTATATACTTTGTACTAACCACGGTACTCTTTCTCCCCCACACAGAAAACATGACTCCAAAGTAGGGGGCATGGGGGACATCTGTGATAGTGTCAACAATTTTTAAAAAAGGCAGTTCTATTTTTAATTTTTTTGAGGAAACTTCATATTGTTTTCCACAGTAGCTGCATCACTCTACGTTCCAACCAACAATGTACTAGGTTTCCCTTTTCCCCACATCATTGCCAGCACTTGTTGTTTGTTGATTTATTGATGATAGCTATTCTGGCTGGTGTGAGCTAATATCTCATTGTTTTAATTTGCCTCTCTCTGATGATTAGTGATGTTGAGCATTTTTTCTTGCTTTTTGGTCACCTGTATGTGCTCTTTGGAGAAATGTCTGTTCAGGTCTTTTGCCTAGTTTTTAATTGGATTGTTTGTCTCCTGGTTTTAAGTTGTATAAGTTCTTTACTGACAGTAACCAGAGAGGAGGGGAGGGAGGGATAATAGGAGAAATTGAAGGGGGGGCATCAAGGAACATGTATGAAAGACACATGGACAAAGTCAAAGAGGGTGGGTTCAAGGGTGGAAGGCAGGGATGGGGGGTAGGGTGGAGTGAAAATGGAGACAATTGTACTTGAACAACAATAAAAAAAGTTCTTTATATATTTTGGAAATTAACCCATTATTAGATATATTATTGGCAAATATGTTTCCCATATTTCCTTTCATTTTGATGATGGTTGTGATGGTACACTTACACAGTGAAATTCTTTTTTTTATTAAGTGTATTTTATTGATTATGCTATTACAGTTGTCCATTTTTTTCCTTCTTTCCCCTTCCACCAGGTACCTCCATTCCCTCTAGCAAACCTCCACCCCTTAGTTCATGTCCATAGATCATACATTTAAGTTCTTTGGCTTCTCCATTTCCCATCCTATTCTTTTTTTAAAAAGATTTTGCCCTGGCTGGTGTGGCTCAGTGGATTGAACGTGGGCTGGGAACCAGAGGGTTGCCAGTTTGATTCTCAGTCGGAGCACATGCCTGAGTTGTGGGCCAGGCCCCAGTGAGGGCCATGTGAGAGGCAACCATACATTGCTGTTTCTCTCCCTCCCTTCCCCTCTCTCTAAAAATAAGTTTTAAAAAAATCTTAAAAAAAAAAGATTTCATTTATTTACTCCTATACTATTCTTAACCTCCTCTTGTCTATTTTGTACCTACCAATTATGCTTCTTATTCCCTGTACCATTTCCCCCATATCCTCTCTCCCTGACCCCGTTGATACCCTCCATGTGATCTCCATTTCTGTGAATCTATTCCTGTTCTAGTTGTTTGCTTAGGTTTTATTTATTTATTTATTTGTTTATTTTAGGTTCAGTTGTTAATAGTTATGAGTTTATTGTCATTTTACTGTTTGTAGTTTTTTTTAAATAAATTTTTAAAAAAGATTTTATTTATTTATTTTTGGTTGGCAGCCCACACTCAATCCACTGAGCTACACCAGCCAGGGCTGTTCGTAGTTTTGATATTCTTTTTCTTACATAAATCCCTTTAACATTTCACGTAATAATGGCTTGGTGATGATGAACTCTTTTAGCTCTACCTTGTTTGCAAAACACTTTATGTGCCCTTCCATTCTAAATGATAGTTTTGCTGAATAGAGTAATCTTGAATGTAGGCCCTTGCCCTTCATCTCTTTGAATACTTCTTTCTAGCCCCTTCTTGTCTGCAAGGTTTCTTTTGAGAAATGATAGTTTTATTGAACTCCTTTGTAGGAAACTCTCGGCTTTTCTCTCGCTGCTTTTAAGATTCTCTCTTACTGTACTCATGGATCTAAAGAATCAACATCATCAAAATGTCCATACTCCCCAAAGCAATTTATAGATTCAGTGCAATCCCTATCAAAGTACCAATGGCATATTTCACAGATATAGAACAAACACTTCAAAAATTTATATGGAACCATAAATGACCCTGAATATCTGCTGCAATTTTGAGAAAGAAGAGCATTGTAGGAGGGATCACAATACTTGATATCAAACTGTATTACAAGGCCTCTGTAATCAAAACAGCCTGGTACTGGCATAAAAATAGACAGATAGACCAATGGAGCAGAATAGAGAGCCCAGAAATAAACCTAAGTCTCTATGGCCAATTAATTTTCGACAAAGGGGACAGCAGCATAAAATGGAGTAAAAATAGCCTCTTCAACAAATGGTTTTGGAAAATCTGGACAGCTACATGCAAAACAATGAAATTCGAGCACCAACTTACACCATACACAAAAATAAATTCAAGGTGGATAAAAGACTTAAATATAAGTCATGACACCATAAAAATCCTAGAGGAAAACATTGGTAGGAAAATCTCTGACATTCCACAGTGGAATGTCCCCTAGAGCAAAGGACATAAAGGAAAGAATAAACAAATGGGACCTCATCAAAATAAAAAGCTTCTGCATGGCTAAAGAAAACAGTATTAAAATAAAAAGAGGACCAACCGTACGGGAAAATATATTTGCCAATGATACCTCAGACAAGGGTTTGATCTCCAAAATATATAAAGAACTCATACGACTCCACTCCAGGAAGACAAAAAACCCAATTAAAAAATGAGCACAAGACTTGAACAAACACTTCTCCAAGAAGGACATACAGAGGGCCCAGAGACATACGAATGACTGCTCAGCATCATTAGCCATCAGAGAGATGCAAATTAAAACCTTAATGAGATTCCACCTTCCACCAGGCAGAATGGCCATCATAAACAAATCAACAAACAAGTCTTGGAGAGGATGCGGAGCAAAGGGAACCCTAGTGCGCTGTTGGTGAGGATGCAGACTGGTGAAGCCACTGTGGAAAACAGTATGGAATTTCCTCAGAAAACTAAAAATGGAACCGCCTTTTGACCTAGCAACTCCACTGCTGGGATTATACCCTAAAAGCCCTGAAACACCAATCCAAAAGAACCTATGCACCCCAATGTCCATAGCAGCACAATTTACAATAGCCAAGTGCTGGAAGAAACTTAAGTGCCCATCAGTAAATGAGGGGATCAAGAAACAATGGCATGTTTACACAATGGAATTTTATGCAGCAGAGAGAAAGAAGGAGCTTATACCCTTTGTAACAGCATGGATGGAACTGGAGAACATTATGCTAAGTGAAATATGCCAGGTGGTGAGGGACAAATACCATATGATCTCACCTTTAACTGGAACATAATCAATAAAAGAAAAAAGCAAGCAAAATATAACCAGAGACATTGAAATTAAGAACAATCTAACAATAGCCAGAGGGGAGGGGAGAGGGGATTGTGGGGAGAAGGGTTTTCAGGAACTACTACAAAGGACACATGGACAAAACAAAGGGGGAGGGTGGAAGCAAGGGAGGGAGGTGGTGTTCGGTGGGGTGGGGAGGAGGGAAGGGGAGAAAATGCAGACAACTGTAATTGAAGAACAATAAAGTAATTAAAAAAAGATTCTCTCTTTATCTTTTAACCTTTGGCTTTTTGATTATGATGTGTGTTGTTGTGTTCCTCCTTGGGTCCAACTTCTTTGGGACTCTCTGAGCTTCCTGGACTTGTATGTCTATTTCATTTGCCAGATTGGGGAATTTCTCCATCAATTTTTCAAATAAGTTTTCAATTTCTTGCTCTTCCTCTTCTCCTTCTGGCATCCCTATGATTTGGATATTGTAACATTTAAAATTGTCCCCTAGATTTCTAAGCCTCTCCTCTTTTTTTTTTTTTTAATTCTTGTTTCTTCTTTCTGTTCTGGGTGAATGGTTATTTCTTCCTTTTGTTCCAAATCATTGACTTGAATCCCAGCTGCCTTCCTTTCACTGTTGGTTCACTGTATATATTTTTTATTTTCACTTTGTGTAGCCTTCACTTCTTCCTTAATTTGTGGCCATACTCAATTATTTCTCAGCATCCTGATCACCAGTTTTTTGAAAACTTACTGATCAGTTGGCTGTCTCTGTTACTTCATTCTTTTTATGGAGTTTTGATCTGATCTTTCATTGGGGCCATATTTCTTTGTCTCCTCCATTTGTCAGCTCCCCTGTGTTTCTGTGTATGAGGTA
Source organism: Micronycteris hirsuta (assembly GCA_004026765.1). NCBI lineage: Eukaryota > Metazoa > Chordata > Mammalia > Chiroptera > Phyllostomidae > Micronycteris > Micronycteris hirsuta. The sequence continues at coordinate 15,531 of PVJI01020367.1, read as the reverse complement.
GAGCTGCTTTGACTCCCCATGTTGGCATGTCTGTTTTGTTGAAAGGGGCAGAGCCTTAGGTATTTGCCAAAGTGGTGTAACCTACTTCACCGCTTTGTGGCACTGTATGTGAGGCAGGCATCAGAGCAGGAACAGTGCTACTTGCTCAGCTCATGCCACATTTTCAGTCACTTCCCGTAAGTGACTGGCACCCTTTAGCAACTTTGCTGGTGCTGATACGTGAGTGAGGCGTTTGTGTACTTTCCAGAGCCCTGGTGGCCCTTTAAATGGACTCTCCTGAGAAATTGGCAGTATCTCCCATTGCCCAAAGTCCTACTGGTTTTTATAGCGAGAGGTTATGAGGCTTTATTTCCCAGCGCTGGAACCCTGGGCTGCATGGTCTGTCCTGGAGCTGGGATCGCTTACTTTCCGGCTTACTTTCCCTTCTGGTTTTTATCCACTGCATGTTAATGTGGGACCACCGGTTCCTTTGGCTGCTCCTGATGCATTCTCACCATGCTACACTGCTTCCTCTCTGCCCCTCCCACCTGTCTGGATGAATGCTTCTTTTTTAAATCCTTGGTTGTCAGACATTCATACAGTTCAATTTTCTGGTGGTTCTGGTTGTTTTTGTTTTTAGATTGTTTGATATCCTTCATATGGTTGTGTGAATGGGTGAAGCGTTCTACCTATACCTACATCTTCGCCAGAAGTACCAGTGGGGCTACACAGTGGAATTCTATGTGCCTGTAAAAAAAAAGGAACTCTTACCTTTTGTGACAGCATGAATGGACCCGGAGAATATTAGGCTAAGCAAACAAAGCCAGTCAGAGAAAGAGAAATACCATATGATCTCACTCATGTTGTGGAATCTAATGAACAAAATAAATTGACAAAATAAAACTAGAGGCATGGACACATGGAATAGACTGATAGATCTCAGAGTAGAGGGTGTTGAAAGGGACTGGAAGAAATTAGCTAAAGTATGTACCATATATGCATATATTCAAAGCCCACGGACAAAGACAACAATGTGGTTGCTGGGGGTGGGTGTTGGTGGAGGGAGGAAAAGGGATAAAATGGGGGACATCTGTAATAGTGTCAACAATAATAATAAAGAAAAAGAACATGGATCCAGCAATCCTGATATGGAAATGGGAGGGACAACTTTCACTATTATATGGAATAACCCATTCACAAAAGTGTTGCTTTCTATCCCTGAAACTTTGAACTTTGATAGCTAGAGATTAAGTTCTCAAGGAAGGAATGCTTCTATTAGGGAATACATTGGTTGACTTATAAGCTGAGACTGCCATGCAGCCGTTTTGAGTTCCTTACCCCATTGTGACTCCAGGCAGAGAAGTGTCCCTGCTGGCTGGTGTGATTGGTCCTGATCACCAAGGGTAAATTGGGTTGCTGCTACAGTGGTGGCATGGAAGAGTGTCTATGGGACCTAGAGGATTCTCTGGTTGCCCTATTGTACGTCCACATCCAATAGTAAAAGATTAATGGGAGAGTATAGCAGTCCATCTCTGAGTCATTTCACCAATAAAATTTGTCAACCATGAGGTACTGACTGAGGGTGGAAAGAACAAAGTATAGCTATTAAAAAAAAGAGAAATTATAAATATCAACAGTGGCTTTGGGATCAATTACAGAAATGAGGGCTTAGCAGCTATGAGTATTTTCTTTCCTGCTTGTTACTTATGTGTGTATATTGCATATAAGGAATGCTCATGATGGTTACATTGATATTTTAATCTATATTACTGTGTATTGGGTTATGCCTGTGATCTCTAGGACTAGAGGTGGAATGAGAAGAGACTCTAACATCCAGAATGATGTTACTGACTGATGGGACTTTGTGGATCTCATTTTTGGAGAGAAGGTATATCCTAATTTCAGGAGGGCTGTTGGTCCTGTTAGGATTAAGCATGATATTGTTTTTGAGTGGAGTTTAATTGTGAGTGGGAGAGTCTCTGTGGTGTTTGAGTAGTCAAAGGGGTGGACAGTGTTAGATAATGTCTCAGGTTTGTAAGTGCTTGGCTTATCTAGGCCATGGCTATTTTTTCCTTGGTGAAAAATTCTTACACATTTATTTTAAAGATTTTATTCATTTATCTGTAGAGAGGAGAAGGGAGGGAGAGAAACATCAATGTGTGGTTGCCTCTTGAGAGCCCCCTACTGGGCACCTGGCCTGTAACCCAGGCATGTGCCCTGACTGGGAATCGAACTGGCAACCCTTTGGTTCACAGTCTGGTGCTCAATCCACTGAGCCACACCAGCCAGGGCCACATTTTTATAAATTAAATAAAACTGTGCCTTATATTCCACAAAAAATATCAAGTACATGTAAGCCTAGTAGTTTTGATAATTACATGAAATATAAATGATCTAAACACTACAGTACTTTTAAAAATTATCCTGGATATTTTAGTTATTGCATTGGAAATAAATGATATTGAGGTTGGGATTCAAGGAAGAAAACTGTCTTTATTTACAGATAACCTTATCATTCATGTAGAAGATATGATGGAATCTTATGAGAACTAATGAATGAGGGTAGTGAGTGAAGATCAATGCACAAAAATAACTTGCAGATAAATCAAACAAATTTGTCATGAATTCTGACCCGCAGAATTTGTATGCTATGGCAGGTGCATGAATAAATTCACACGGAATACACTGGACTAGAAACTCGGGGACCAGGCGACCCCTCCCTTATGATATGGAAGAGGCCCCGAGTGTCGTCTCTACTGGCTTTTTATTGTTGTTCTAGGGGACATTACATCAGAATGGTCTTCATTAACTACGCATAGATTGTAGATTCGAGTTAGGCGGTAGACATCCAAGAAGGCACATTAAAAGGAGAGATATGCAAATAGAAAGACAACAGGCTTGGGCTGAGCTCGAAAGGATTGTCACCACTGGTCTGAGGAAGCTGGGCATGCATTAGCATAAATTCTTTTGATCCAGGGGGAAAGGAGATCTTAGCAAGAGCAAGCTTTGATTCTAAGAAATAGACTATCCTGATTTCCCACAGGAAATTCCGCTGTCACACATGTGGGGCCTGCTTGCCGTCCCATGTTCCATGGGTTTTTCTCTCTTAGATGTGAAACATTAGAGCTACATTTCCCATGGTGAGATGCATGAATTCCCTTTACAAATTTGACAAAATATGTTAAAGAAAATTGAGAACTATAAAGTATTGCTGAGAGACTAAGTGTGCTTAAATAAATTGAGACATACAGTTATTATTCATGGATTGTGTATTTGTGAATTGGTCATTTGCTAAAATTTATTTGTAAGCCCCAAATCAATACTTGCAGTGTTTTTGCAGTCATTCACTGACACAACCAGAGTAGTAAAAAGTTTAAATCACCTAATGAGTACAATGTGAACTGAAGGTGAACATGATTGACACTCTGCTCTCTTGTTTCAGCTCTCATGCTGTAAGTCTGTCCTTTTCTTGGTCTATTTAGTGCTGCATATTTTGTATTTTTGTGCTTTTTGTGAGTGATTCAACTGTTTAAAGTGCTGTGTAGAGCTGGTTGGCTGTGAGTTCAGTGTTAATAAACCAAAAACATATATTAAGTAAGTTGTCCTTAACTAGAAACACACAGTAAACAAGGTTATGTGTGGATTAACTGTCAAAATGTTATGATCAGAAGTTTGCAGGAACCTGAACCTGTATTTCCTCTAGAAGCAATAGTTCAGTATTTGCTAATACACATCTGCAATGATGTTATAGAACATGACTATTATTAGTAAGTTTGGGATATTGTTACTAATGAGAATAGGCTGTATATCCTGTACATTGGTTAGGAGACTCAGTTTTGTTAAAATGTTGATTTTTACCAAATTAATGTACAAAAATTTTATCCTAATCCTTGGAGGCATTTTTGCCTAAAATAAAATTCATGTTGAAATGCAAGAATTTAGAATAGCTACAAAACAATGAAAAAGAACAGTGATGTGGGAGGAGATGAGCAACACTACGTAATTTCAAGAATTATTATAAAATTACAGTAAAAACTGGTTGTCATAAAAAAGATGAATAGGTTAATGAAACAGTAGATATGTAGTCCAGAAATAAACCCACTTATATATAGATAGCTGATTTTGACCAGGCCAAAAAAGCAATACAGTAGGAAAAAACATGGACTTTTCAACAAATTGTGCTTGAACATTGGCTCTGAATACACAGAAAATAAAATTGAATCCATACCATGCATTATATACAAAAATTAATTCAAAATGCCTCAGTTGGATCCAAAGATGGTGGAGGAGTAAGTGGAGGCTACACTAACCTCCTCCCAGGACCAGTCTGGAATTACAACTAAATTGTAGAGAAATCATCCAGAATAACCAACTGAACACTAGCTAGAGAGAAGCCTTATAACCACAGACATATAGAAGAAACCACTCCACCACAACTTGACTGGTAGGGAGTGCAGAGGAGACATGAGAGGGCTGGCTGGGCGCCCCCAGGCAGCAGCTGAAGTGCTGGAGGGACATTTCAGTGCCTGGGGGTTCCCCCTGAAAATCGTGGGGTCTAAACTCCAACTGGGCTCCTCAGCCTGTAGCACCAGAGGCAGAAAGGAACTCAGTAACATCCAGCTGTGAAAAGCAGCAGGGGTTCTGTCTGCCAGGGAGAGATGGCTGGAGACACAGAGAGCCTCTTAAAGGGCCAAAACACAAAATTTTGTTTGCAGCCACTTATCCTGAGCTTAAGCAAAGAGAGGGCACAGTGGACCAGAGACACTAGAGGAGAGTGGGGTTGGTGGCTCTAAGGAAAGAACTGAAGGAAAGGCTGCCATGATCCATGTGCTGGGTCATTTCCCATATTGCAGGAGCCATAACTTTTAGGCATAGCACTACTCTCCAGGTGGCATCAACCTGAGGGGAAGCAATAGACCTGCCCATAGGAATTACTCTACCCCACACTGTGGTGCTTAACACATTTCGTACCACGTAGAAATCTCTACGACATACGCCAGGGACTGCAGGTTTTTGGGCAAACTGCATGTTAATTAAATCATCTTGTGATGCGGTCCTTAACAGATAGCGCACGAAACACGAGAAAACTCATGAGCAGTACAAAAAGTGTTAAGCCAGGCTGCTGATTGCAGTTTGATTAGGTTAATAAATGATCTTTTTTAACAGTTGCTTAGTTTAACAACTAGGGCAGAAAATACAAAGTGGCCACAAGGGGAAAACAAAGAAACAGACCCAAAATAAAAGAGCAAGTAAAATTTCCAAAAGAGCTAGAGAAATTGAGTCAAGCAATTTATCAGATAGACAGTTTAGAGTAATGATTATAAGGATACTTGACAGCATGAAAAAAGCTATGGAAACCATTTATAAATAAATCAGAAATAAAAATACAATATCTGAAATAAATAATACAGTGGAAGGAATAAACAGTAGGTTATATGAAGGAGAGGATAGAATCAGTGTTTTGGAAGACAAGTAGAAAAAAACACCCAGGCCAAGCAGTAAAGGAAAAAAGAATTGAAATGAGGAGAGCTTTAGAAATATTTTGGACAACATGAAGTGTAACAACCTCTACATCATAAGAATACCAGAAGGAATAGAGAGCCAGCAAGGGATCGAGAACCTATTTGAAGAAATAATGACTAAAAACTTCCCTAATTGGGTGAAGGAAAAAGATACACTAGTCCAGGAAGTTCAGAGAGTCCCAAACAAGTTGGACCCAAAGAGACCTACACCGGAACACATCATAATTAAAATGACAAGGCTTAAAGGCAAGGAGAAAATCCTAAAAGTAACAAGAGAAAAGAAGCTAGTTACCTACCAGGGAACACCAGTTAGACTGTCTTTCATATATTTTCTCAACAGAAACATTTCAGGTAAGAAGGGAGTGGGGTGATATATTCAATGTGATGAAAAGAATGGGCCTACAGCCACGTCTACATTACCCAGGAAGGCTATCATTTAAAATTGAAGGAGAGGACTTCCGGCAAGATGGAGGTGTAGGTGGATGCACCGTGCCTCCTCACACAACCAAAAGAGGAAAAACAGCAATTTAAATAAACAAAAACAGATCTGACAGAAAATCGAACTGAGTGGAAGTCTGACAACCAAGGAGTTAAAGAGGACACATTCATCCAGACCGGTAAGCAGGCCAGCGAGCAGGGCGGAGAACGCCCAGTGAGCCGGGTGGTGAGCGCACAGCAAGATGGCAATTTTCGAAGTGGTACTGGCAGCGCTGCAGCTGCTGGGAGAGACTCGCGGTGGGCGTGCCTGACCAAAATGTGGCCAGCACCTGGCCCACTCAGACCCAGTGGGGCCGAGATTGGTGGACCGGGCGGGTCCTCATTCACGTGCAGATAAACCGGGAGAAAAAGCGGGGAGTGGAGTAGACTGAGCAGCAACCCACCAATGCGGAGAAATAAAACCTCAAACCACCGATTGAAAACACCTGTGGGGGTTGAGGCGGCAGCAGGAGGAACTCCCTGCCTCACAGGAGAGTTCGTTGGGGAGACCCACAGGGACTTGGAACTGTGCAGGCCTGTCCACTCACTCCGGAGCCAGCACAGAGGGGCCCAACTTGCTTGTGGGTAGCAGTGTAAGTGCGGAGAGCGGAGCAAGCACCATTGCTTTCTCGGGACCTGCCCCCACAGGCTGCATCATAACACAACGACGTGAGTTACCCCGCCCTGGTGAACACCTAAGGCTCTGCCCCTTAAAGTAACAGGTGCACTGAGAAAAAAAATGGCCCAAATGAAAGAATAGATCAAAGCTCCAGAAAAAATATAACTAAGTGACGAAGAGATAGCCAACCTATCAGATGCACAGTTCAAAACACTGGTAAGCAGGATGTTCACAGGAATGGAAGAAAAATGGTCGCAATTTCTTGAAAAAGTGAAGGATAATACAAAGGAAATGAGGGGAAATCTGCAGGGAACCAATAGAGATGAGAAGGAAACTGGGACTCAAATCAACGGAGTGGACCAACAGAAAGAAAAAAACATCCAACTAGAAAAGAATGAAGAAACAAGAACTCAAAAAACTGAGGAGAGGCTTAGGAACCTCCAGGGTATCTTTAAACATCCCAACATCCAAGTCATAGGGGTGCCAGAAGGAGAGGAGGGAGACCAAGGGACTGAAAACTTATTTGAACAAATAATGAAGGAGAACTTCCCCAAGCTGGCGAAGGAAATAGACTTTCGGGAAGTCCAGGAAGCTCAGAGAGTCCCAAAGAAGTTGGACCCAAAGAGGAACACACCACAACACATCATACTTACATTACCCAAGATTAAAAATAAGGAGAGGATCCTAGAAGCAGCAAGAGAAAAGGAGACAGTTACCTACAAAGGAATTCCCATAAGACTGTCAGCTGATTTCTCAAAAGAGACCTTGCAAGAAGGGGCTGGAAAGAAGTATTCCAAGTCATGAATGGCAAGGACCTACATCCAAGAATACTTTATCCAGCTAAACTCTCATTTAGAGTGGAAGGGCAGATAAAGTGCTTCTCAGATAAGGTCAAGTTCAAGGAGTTCATCATCACGAAGCCCATATTATATGAAATGTTAAAGGGATTTATATAAGGTAGGGGGGATATCAACAGGGAAGTGGTACGGGGAGAGAGGGGGGAAAGGGGCAGAGAATAAGTAGCATAAATGGGAGCTAGAAAACAGACAGGGGGAGGTTAAGAATAGTATAGAAAATGTAGAAGCCAAAGAACTTATGTGTGTGACCTATGGACAAAAACTAAAGGATGGGGAATGGGGGGGATATGGGGGTGGAGGGAAAGAAAGGGGGAAAAATGGGACAACTATAATAGCATAATCAATAAAATATATTAAAAAAAAGACAAAGTGGGACATGAGCAGGGAGATCCAGAGCTAATTGTCAGTATCTCCCTTTAATGAAAAGGCATTAAAAAAAAATTGAGGGAGAAATAAGGAACTTCCCAGACAAGAAAAAGCTAAAGGAGTTTAACACCAAACCAGTACTGAAAAATGTTAAAGGGCTTGTTTTAAGAAGAAGAAAAAGAGAAAGGGAGAAAAAAAGAGAAAAATAGTCTTAACAATAAAATGGCACTAAATACATATCTATCAAAAGTCATTTAAATGTTAATGGTTTAAATGTTCCAACCAAAAGACATAGGATAGCTGAATGGATAAGATAATAAGACTCATATATACGCTTCCTCCATGAGACCCATCTCAGATCGAAAGACACACTCAGACTAAAAGTAAGGGTTGGAAAAAGATATTTCATGCAAATGGGAAGGAAAAAATACTTGGGGCAGAAATACTTAAATTGGACAAAATAGACTTTAAAACCAAGGCTAGAGAAAGAGACAAAGAAGGGCACTACGTAATGATAAAGGGAACAGTCCAACACGAAGATATAACCCTAGTAAACATTTATGCACCCAACATAGGAACACCTAAATATGTAAAGCAAATCTTGATGGACATAAAGGGAGAGATGGAGAGAAATGGAGTTATATTTGGGGATTTTAACAGCTCTTTGACTTCAATGGATAGATCTTCCAGGCAGAATACCCACAAGGAGCAAGCAGTCTTATGTGACACACTAGTGCAAATGAATTTAATTGATGTGTTCAGAGCATTTCACCCCAAAGCAGCAGAATATACATATTTTCAAGTACACATGGAACGTTTCCTAGCATAGACCACATGTTAGGACACAAAACAAGCCTCAGTAAATTTAAGAATATTGAAATCATACCAAGCCTCTTCTCTGACCACAGTGCTATGAAACTAGAAAATAATCACAAGAGGAACACTGAAAATCAAGCAAAGAAATAGAAGCTAAATAACATGCTATTAAACAATGAATGGGTCAACAATGAGATCAAGGAGGAAATCTAAAGATATCTTGAAAGAAATAGAAATGAGGACACAACAATCCAAAACCTGTGGGACTCTGGGAAAGCTGCCCTAAGAGGGAAATTCATAGCATTACAGTCATATCTCAGAAAACAAGAAAAAACTCAAACAATCTAACTTCACACTTAAAGGAACTTGAAAAAGAACAACAAACAAAGCCCAGTGTGAGTAGGAAGAGGGAAATAATGAAGATCAGTGCAGAAATGGAGTCTAAAACAATGATACAAAAGATCAATGAATCCAAGAGCTGGTTCTTTGAAAAGATAAACAGATTGACAAACCTTTACTAGTCTCATCAAAAAGAAAAAAAAGGGGGGGGGGACCCAAATAAATAAAAGCAAATGAAAGAGAAGAAATAATGACTGAAACAAAGAAATACAAAGGATTATAAGAAAATATTAGGAACAACTATATATCAAGAAACTGGACAACCTGTATGAAATGGATAAATTCCTAGGACTCTACAGTCTTCCAAAAACAAATCAGGAAGAATCAGAGAATATGAATAGATAGATTACACCTAATGAAATTGAAGTAGTAATAAAAAAAAACTCCCGACAAACAAAAGCTCTGGAGCAGATGGCTTCACAGGTGAATTTTACCAGACATTCCAAGAAGAACTAACACCTCTCCTTCTCAAACTATTTTGTAATATTCAAGAGGAGGGAAGGCTCCTAAACTCATTTTACAAGGCCAACATTATCCTAATTCCAAAACCAGATAAAGACACTACAGTGAAAGAAAATTATAGGCCTGTTTCCTTGAGGAACATAGACGCCAAAGTCCTCAACAAAATATTAGCGGTAGTGTATCAAATACATAGTGTATCAAAAAGGTCATACACCATGATCAGATGGGATTTATTCTGGGAATGCAAGGTTGGTACAACATTCGCAAATCAGTAAATGTGATTCACCACATAAACAGAATGGAGGATAAAAACCACATGATCATATCAGTAGATGCAGAAAAAACTTTTGATAAAACTCAGCACCCATTTATGATCAAAACTATCAGCAAGGTCAGAATAGTGGGAACATATCTTAACATAGTAAAAGCCATATATGACAAACACACTGCCAACATCATAGTCAATGGGCAGTAACTGCAAGCGTTCTCCTTATGATCATGAACAAGACAGGGATGTCCACTTTTACTTCTCTTATTCAACACAGTACTGGAAATCCTAACCACAGCAATCACACCAGAAGAAGTAATAAAAGGCATCTGAATTGGAAAGGAAGAAGTAAAACTGTCTGTGTTTGCAGATGACATGATACCACATTGTATGCGGGTAGCTTTTATCGCGCGCTAACAGTTGGCGCGGGCCATTTTTGCTAATGTTTTGCGCAAATGGCAACGTTTAGTAAAATTATGATAACTTTAGTTTTACATATTTTTTTCAATGAAACTTTTTGTGATTTACTATAAAATGTATACTGAATTATTTTTCTTAAATTTTAAACACAAATACTGGAAAACTCACTGGAAATTGAAATTAATAAAATATGTAAAAATTCCGATTTATTGAAAATATTTTGAATAAAAGTATGTAAAATGTGTAAAAAAAGAAAGAATGAAGTTTTAGTAGTGTGTTTTTGTGTGATAATTGTTAAAACATACATACATACATAATTCACCATTGTATGTGTTAGAGACCCAAATTTTGTCCTTTGGAATTCGTATATCTGCATGTTAGCATCCCTTTAGAGCAATAAAAAAGTATAAAAATAAACGTATTTATACGTTACCCGCATTCTAACGCTAGTCTACAAAACACGTATTTATACGTGTCCCGCACTCTACCACCAGTCAACGTAAAACGTATAAATATGTTTGCTGCATACAATGTGATACTATATTTAGAGAACCCCAAAGATTCCACCAAGAAACTACTAGATCTGATAAATGAATTCAGCAAAGTATCAGTATACAAAATTAGTATCCAGAAATCAGTTGCATTTTTATATGCCAGTAATTAACTAATAGTAAGGGAATTTTAAACAATCCCATTCACAATTGCTCCAAAGAGAATAAAATAGGTCTTGGCCATTGTGTCTCAGTGGATTGAGTGCCGATCTGCAAACTTAGAGGTCACTGGTTCAATTCCCAGTCAGGGCACATGCCTAGGTTGTGGGTCAGGTTTTCAGTTGTGAGTGTGTAAGAAGCAACCAAATTTCTGGCACATTGATGTTTCTCTCCCTCTCTTTCTCCCTCCCTTTCCCTTTCTCTAAAAATGAATAAAAAGAATAAAATAGGAATAAACATAACCAAGGATATAAAAGACTTGTACTTGGAAGATTCTAAGCGTGCTACCTAAAACTAAAGCTCCTAGAACAAAACCTAGGATAAAATCTTTGAGACTTTAACTAGTTGATTATTTCTTAGAAAAAAAAAAGCAAAGCACCACCTTTATGCGAATGAATTGATAAATTAGATGATATTAAAACTAAAGTCTGTTCTTCAAAAGGTGCTGGGAAGAGAGTGAAAAGAGACACCACATCCTGAAAGTCTTTGCCAAGCATGTACCTGATTAATACTAGTTGTATTTAGAATATATAAAGAACTTCATAAAGGACACATGTACAAACCAAAGGGGAGGGTGGAAGCTAGAGAGGGAGGTGGGGTTGGATGGGGTGGGGAAGAGGGGAGGGGGGAAAATGCAGACACCTGTAATCGAAGAATGATAAAGTAATTAAAAAAAATAAAACCTAAAAAAAAAAAAAAAGAACTTCAAATAGTGTTTCCCCCAAGATGGAGGTGTAGGTAGAAATGCTTCTCTTCCTTGCACAACCAAAAGAAGGATAACAACCAATTTAAAAACAAAAAACAACCAGAACTACCAGAAAATCAAACTGCATGGAACTCTGACAATTAAGGAGTTACACATTCATCCAGACTGGTAGGATAGGTGGATACAGGCAGCTGGGGCAGAGAGGAAGCAAGGCAAGGTGGCAGACCATGTGGTTGAGGTGTGGGCTGGCTGACTGGGGGTCCCACATTTGCACACAGATAAGCTGGGGAGAATAACTAGGGAGTGAGACAGACCCCCAAACCCAGGGTTCCACTGTGGGGAAATAAAGTCTCAAAAACCTTGGCTTTTGCAGGGTTTTGGGGGATCGCGTTGGCTGAAGAAACTCCCAGCCTCACAGGAGAACCTGTAGGAGAGGCCCATGGCATCCTAGAATATACACAAGCCCAGCCACCTGGGAATCAGCACCTGAAAGGGCACAATCAGCTTGTGGGAAGCGAGGGAAGTGACTGAAAGTGGGGCCAGAGTTGAGCAAGCTAGCATTGTTCTCTTTCTGACCCCTCCCCCATGTACAGCTCCACAACACAGCAAACTGGGTTGCTGTGCCCTGGCAAATACTTAAGGCCCCTGCTTACAATGTAATAGGTGTGCTGAGACAAAGAAATATGGCTCAAATGAGAGAACAGATCAAACTCTAGAAAAAGAACTAAGTGACAAGGAGATAGACAATCTATCAGATGCAGAGTTCAAAGCACTGGTAATCAGGATGCTCACAGAAATGATTGAATTTGGTCATGAAATGAAGGCTATACAAAGTGAAATAGGTGCGAGTGAGCTGAGCTGGTGGGTGAGCTGCAGCAGTGGCAACTTGGGCTGTAGGTTCTACCGGGAAAGAGAACTTCCAGCCAAGATGCAGGCATAGGTAGACACACTGTGCTACCTCGAACAACCAAAAGAAGGAGAACAACAAATTTAAAAACAAAAAACAACCAGAACTGTCAGAAAATTGAACTGTATGGAAGTCCGACAACCAAGGAGTTAAAGAAGAAACATTCATCCAGACCAGTAGGAGGGGTGGAGACGGGCAGCCGGGTGGAGAGAACTCATGGCAAAGCTGTGGCTAGAGGACCGGGGTGGGCAAGGCGGTGGCTGGCAGAGCAGGTGGTCCCACATTTGTGTGCAGATAAATCAGGAAGAACAACTGAGGATCAAGACAGACCAGGCAACCCAGGGTTCCAGCTCAGAGAAATAAAACCTCAAAACCTCTTGACTGAAAAAATCTGTGGGGGTTGAGACAGCAGTAGAAACTTCCAGCCTCACAGGAGAGTTCGTTGGAGATGCCCATAGAGTTCTAGAATGTACACAAACCCACCCACCTGGTAATCAGTACCATAAGGGCCCAATTTGCCTGAGGGTAGCGGGGAAAGTGACTGAGAGATGGAAGAGACAAGATCAAAAGGCATTGTTCCCTCCCAGACTCCTCCCCCACTTACAGCACTACAAAGCAACAACATGGGTTACCCCGACCTGGTGAACACCTAAGGCTCTGCCGCTTACTACATAACAGGTGCACCGAGACCAAAACAAACAAACAAGCAAACCAAAAAACAAAAAAACATGGCTGAAATGAGAGAACAGATCAAAGCTCCAGAAAAAATATAACTAAGTGACAAAGAGATATCCAACCTATCAGATGCACAGTTCAAAACACTGGTAATCAGGATGCTCACAGATTTGATTGAGTATGGTTGTAAAATTGAGGAAAGAATGAAGGCTATGAAAAGTGAAATAAAGGAAAATATACAGGGAACCAACAGTGACGGAAAGGAAACCAGGACTCAAATCAATGGTTTGGACCAGAAGGAAGAAATAAGCAGTCAACCAGAACAGAATGAAGAAACAAGAATTCAAAAATATGAGGCGAGGCTTAGGAACCTCCAGGACATCTTTAAACATTCCAACGTTTGAATTATAGGGGTACCAGAAGGAGAAGAGGAACAGCAACCAATTGAAAACTTATTTGAAAAAATAATGGAGAACTTCTCCAATCTGGCAAAGGAAATAGACTTTCAGGAAGCTCAGAGAGTCCCAAAGACGTTGGATCCAAGGAAGGGCACGAAGGCATGTAGTAATTACATTACCCAAATTCCATGATAAGGAGAGAATCTTACAAGCAGCAAGAGAAAAGGAGACTGTTACCTACAAAGGAGTTCCCATAAGACTCTCAGCTGATTTCTCAAAGGAAACCTTACGGGCAAGAAGGGGCTGGAAAGAAGTATTCAAAGTTATGAAAGACAAGGACCTACATCCAAGATTACTCTATTGAGTAAAGCTATCATTTAGAATGGAAGGGCAGATAAAGTGCTTCTCAGATAAGGTCAAGTTAAAGGAGTTCATCATCACGAAGCCCATATTATATGAAATGTTAAAGGGACTTATCTAAGAAAAAAAAATATGAATGGTAAAATGACAACAAACTCAAAACTATTAACAACTGAACCTGAAAAAACAAACAAAAACTAAGCAAACAACTAGAACAGGAACAGAATCACAGAAATGGAGATCACATGGAGGGTTATCAGTGGGGGAGTGGGAGGAGGAGAGAGGGGGATAAGTAACATAAATGGTGGGTAGAAAATAGGGGAAGGTTAAGAATAGTATAGGAAGCCCTGGCTGGTGTAGCTCAGTGTATTGAGTGCTGGCTACGAACCAAAGGGTTGCTGGTTTGATTCCCAGTCAGAGCACATGCCTGGGCCAGGTCCCCGGTGGGGGCCACATGAGAGGCAACCACATGTTGATGTTTCTCTCCCTCTCTTTCTCCCTCCCTTCCTTTCTGTCTAAAAATAAATAAACAAACAAAAAAAAGAATAGTATAGGAAATGGAGAATCTAAAGAACTTTTTTTTATTTTAAAGATTTTATTTATTTATTTTTAGAGAGAGGAGAAGGGAGGGAGAAAGAGCAATGTACGGTTGCCTCTCACATGGCCCTCACTGGGGACCTGGCCTGCAACCCAGGCATGCGCCCTGACTGGGAATTGAACCGGGACCTTTTGGTTCCCAGCCCGTGCTCAATCCACTGAGCTACACCAGCCGGGCGAGAATCTAAAGAACTTATATGTACAACCCATGGCCATTAACTAAGGCCATGGCCATTAACTAAGGTGGGGGGAATGCTGGAAGGTGAGGAGGTGCAGGGTGCAGGGAGATGAAAGGGAGAAAAATTGGGACAACTGCAATATCATAATCAATAAAATATACTTAAAAATGCAACAGAAAGAACTTCAAATAAAATAATATTAAAAAGAAATAACCCAATAAAAATTGGAAAAATATTCAGATAGACACTTCACTACATGATGTATATAGATAGCATACAAATGAAAATATGTGGTCAATGTCATTAGTCATTAGGGAAATACAAATTAAAGCCTCTGTTAGAAGCACTTGTTAGAATGGCTAAGGTTAAGAAGACTAACGATACCATATGTTGGTAAGGCCACACTGTTTTGCAGTGTTAGGGCCTGCTTTTTTTTTTTTTTCAGTTAGTTGACATACAATGTAATAGTCTCACGTGTACAACATAATGATTAAACACTTATATAACTTACAAGGTGATCCTCCCATAAGTCTAGAGCCAATCTGACACTGTACAGAGTTATTACAATATTTATTTTTTTTTATTTATTTATTTTTCCATTCAGAAAAAGTCATTCTAACATTTTATTTTTTATTTTTATTTTTTTAATTATTTTATTGTTGTTCACTTACAGTTGTCTGCATTTACCCCCACCCCAAACCCCAGGCAAACCCACCTCCCTCCCTTGCTTCCTCCCTCCCCCTTGGTTTTGTCCATGTGTCCTTTATAGTAGTTCCTGAATACCCTTGTCCCCATTATCCCCTTCCCCCTCCCC
>PVJI01020366.1:0-29145 GCA_004026765.1 Micronycteris hirsuta | reverse complement strand
GTCTCCCTTTCCTTCCCCTTCCCTTCTTTCTTCTCCTTCCCTCCTCTCTTTCTCTGTCTCTGTCACACACACGCTGCTCTCTGGTCTTTCTCATGATCCTTTGTTTCATGTTTGCTTGTCTGTCCTCTCTGTTCTCTGTCCGTCTGCTCCACCTTGCGCTCTCTCTCTCCCCGTTTCCCCACCTCTTTCTTCCCCATTTCCCTTTGGTGTCTGTCTGCTTCCTGGGTCTCCCACCTTGCCTGTGTCCTCTTCCTGCCTCCTCAGCTGTGGACGTGGTGTTTCTCCTCTCTCCCACCTTCCTTGCAAAAGTCACCACAGAAGTTCAGCAAACCACCCTTGACACGAGGGTCCTTGTCTTCTCTGCCCTGCACACCCCCAGCTCAGCACGGGGGCCCTGCCCTCCCAGCTTCTTTCTGTCTGCCTGGCCAGCCCTGGCCCAGGTGACAAAGTGTGTTCCCTGGGTGGATGGGGACCTAGACTTGTGGCAGCAGCTTCTCTCCATTTCCTCAACCAGCTTGTCAATCCCCTCTCTGGACAGTGGCCCGAATGCTACGAACACACTCTGAGGCCCGCTGTCTTATTTGAGCTTCAAAGCTGCACTGCACGTCAGGTTGGATGGCTCCCCCGTTAGAGGAGAAAGCAGGGAAGGAGCGGCCATGAAAGGCTTCCTCTGTGCCCGTCACTAGCCTCCTGCCTTCTCCCCGAGGCCGACCCCAGCGCTGCTGCTGCCCACGGGTGCCTGCGCGTGAATTAGGAAGCAGCCCCCATTGGGCGATCCACGTTCTTGCCACCTGCCAGAATACTAATAAATATACAAACTAAACAATGATTTAATAAAAAAGAAATATTAACAAACAGAAAAAAAATAAAAAAGAAACTGTTATAACACAGTGATTACCTGACTTAAAGGGAAATAAAATTATAAAACAATAAGGCCGATTTTAAATTGTGCACAGAACCAGTAATTGTGTATTTAAGGCAATTAAAAGATTTATTGAAAATTGGTTAAAAGTAGGTTGATAACGACAGTAAAGAATAAAGTGTAATTTATTTTGTGCTAAAAAAGGTGTACAAACCTAAATAATAAATACGCAAGCCTGTGACGATGCTGTAAACGGCGCCCTCTGGAGTCACAGCGCCCTCTGGAGTCAGGCCGCGTGGCCTGCACCGAGGTAGGCGGTGCGTCTGAACGACAGTCCGGCAAGGGACCGACCAGCGCTGGGGTTTTGCGCAGGAGGACACCTATTCCGCTGCCATGACCTTAGGGCAGCAGACTGCCCCTGCGGCTCCCCAGCCTCTGGGTCCTCTGCTCTGGCCTCCCCGGTTCCTGACTGCCAGTCTGCTGTGGGGCTCACCAGCCGTCTCCGATTCCCGGTCTCCACGTGTTCAGCTTGCCTGGTTAACCTCGGTCAGGGCGGAGGGCACCCGACTCGTCATAAGGAGGCCTGGCTCACATCTCAGGTCTGCTACATGCTGGCTGTGTGACCCTTGGTTGGTTGCTTTAAGTTCTGCAGGCCTCAGCTTCCACATCTATAAAATGGGAATGGTCGTGTCTGCCTTCCCCACCAGGCTGTGTGAGGGCTGGGGAGACAATGGAAGCGAAAGTGATGGCATAGGGCAGGCGTTGGACGAATGTTCGGTGCATAAGCTGTTCGTGAATAAGTGACCTGCAGTGTGCACACTTTTCCACAGGAGGAAGTGGACCTGAGAGAGCAAATCGAGGTCCCAGGTTCCTGGGCAAAGGGCTGGGGCCTTTATGGCCGGGGACGTGCCCCGGTCTCTCAGCTACTTGGGGACAGCTGTCCTGAGCTGCACTTTCTGCCCTGGCGATGGCCTCCACATTTGTATTTCAAGGACACAGAACTTTCTGGAAGAGAGGATTGAGGGGGTGTTACTGGCTCTTTTAACACACAGGAGCTTCTGAGAGACAAGAGCAGGGAAGATGCCCTTACGACAGGTTCCCTTGCTTCATAGCACAGGAGTTTTCAAAGACTGTCGGGAGGGAATGAAAATTTTGCAAGTCAGATCCTATTTTATTCTTATGTTTTAGAAGATCTTATTTATTTATTTTTTAGAGAGCGGGGGAGGGAGGGAGAAAACGAGAAGGAGAAACGTCGATGCTAAGAGAGAAGCAGTGGTTGGTGGCCTCTTGCAGGCAGGACCAAATGTGCAACCCAAGCATGTGCCCTCAAGGGGGATTGAACCAGCGACCTTTTGGTTCGCAGGACGCCGCCCAACCCACCAAGCCACGCCTGCCAGGGCTCAAAGCCTATTTTAGGAGCTCTAACTCAAATCTTGTTGATGGTGAGGCTGTTGATAAAGGGGCAATTGCGTGCTTCGTTATCTGGCCCTCGTGTGCTGGATGCTTTCTTTGCCTCAGTTGCTAGAAAGCTCAAAGGCAGGTCTGTGGTTCTTCGGGGGAAGTGCTGGGACTTTGAGCCTCAGATCTAAACTCTCTTCCTTTCACTCCCCTCTGCTGTTTTATTACCTAGTTGTATCCATCGTGAGGTATTTTATCTTGTCTCGCACATATCTTTGTACACTATGAATCCTTTGGGGAACAAGGTAGGGCAGAGATAAATAAATTTAATTTCAATGTGTCAGGTTAGCTGAGAGCGAAGTCCACCTATGCAACTGAGCGAGGATGCTGCTGATGCGTGGCTTCCCACCGGCTCCCATTCCTGGGTTCCCTCATGCCCTTGGCGGCTGGACGGAAAGTGAATTCACAGGTGAACACGTGGGAACCCTGAACCAGACCAGAGGTTTGCATGCTGTGATGACAGAGCCTAGGCTTCCGTACCCCAAGGTCCTGCAGGGGCCAGAGCTCCTGGCTCCTGGCTCCCAGCCTCCCCCAGCACCGCTGCTTTTCCTGTTCATTCATCAGCGTTCCGCATGAGGCTGAAGGAGGGTTTCCCAGCTAAGGATAGTCTGAAAACCCACAGAAGTAGGTGGACTCTAGAGATCTTTCAAGTCCTAACAATTTTGGGTAACTTCCCTTCTGAGCTCTTCTTTGGGAAAGGATGGCCTTCAGAGAGTCACCCGACAAGGCTGCGCAGCCTGTGGCCTCCAGATGCTTTCGTTCAGCGGGAAGCCAGCCAGGTTCCTCGGGTGCAGGATTAGGGAGGCCTGTGCTCTTGGGCCAGCCGATGCGCCTGCACTGTAGGGAGTGCCTGTCCGCTTAAGCTTGCGCCCTAGGCACCTTGCCTGCCTTCCCTTAGCTCCAGCTTCTGCTTAAATTTTCCGTTTTTTCTCTCCTGTATTTTACTCTTGAATTTTTAAAATATACACAAATGTCACCCATGCCCTGAACAAAGCACCACCACCGTCACATCCTTGATCCCGCTGTCCCCTCTAGCTACTCCCCCCTGCCTCTCCCCTCCCCTTCAGGTCAGGCTGTTGCCCATACTCCCTGTTCCTGTCCCCTCCTCACTCTCACCAAGAACGCTCCCCCCGCTGCTCAGCTGCTGGCGTTTTTTTCAGATTTCTCCCTTTCCCGGAACACCCGCCTCCCCGGGCTGATGCGATACCGCAGTGTCCTGGCCTCTTCCTGCCTTCTGGGACACCTGTCCTCTGTCTTCTACTGGGTTTAAATGCCGGTGCTCCTCAAAGCTCCAGCCTAGCTCCTCTGCTCTTTCTCGTCTGCGTTTCCTCCTATGGCCACGCCTTCAGTGGCCCCCCTGGACTCCAAGTCTTCTCAGTCTGCCTCTGTAGCTCAGACCCCTGCTTGGTTCCAGATCAACGTAGAAATGGTCACCTGCTGTCCCTATTGGGATGTGTCCAGCATACCATGAATCCCACACATTCAACACCGAGCCCATGAGCACCAGGGCCTCTCTGCGCCCCAAATGCCCATCCCTCTTTATTCTGTGGACGGATGTAGGCGTGACAGGTGGGAGCAGCTGTGGGGATGGGGAGGGAGGAGGCCGCATGGCCTTCAGTTGTAAGGAGGGAGAAGAAATTATTTAATTGTCAAAATCACGACAAGACCATCACAAATAAAGTAAAGGAGGAACTCTCGGTTCTATTCACTCTGAGATGCTATATTCGTGGCAAACGTTTCACCAAAAAAAAAAAAAAAAAATGTAAGCGCCACGGTGCAGTCTATGGGTGATAACACTTAGTGACCAAGCAAACTCTATCACTGTGCTCAAGAAGCCCCATGTGCCGTCCCCCGCCCCCACCGCCCCGCCACACCCCACACCCAGCCCCCAGGGAGGTTCTGCCCCCCGTGTTGCAGGAGGGGCTCCCAAGAGGTGACCAATGAAAGCAAAACCCTACTTTGCACAAGCTGTTCCCATGCCTGAAATTCATTCCCTGTTCTTCCCTCTTCAGGCCTCGCCCTTCTCTTTACTTGACGAAGTCCGACTCATCCTCTGGTTCTCAAGGTAAATGCCGCTTCCTCCAAGAAGCCTTCCCAGAACTTCTAAAGTTTCTCAGGCAACCCCTAACACAGCCCTGATGGCCCTTGTGCTTGCCCTGCAGGGCTCCGATCAAACGTAACTCGCTAATCACGCTGGATTGTCTGTGGCCAACTCAGCCTGCCTGTCACCGGTTTTACTGCTGGGAGGCTGGGAGCTGCCACCTTCCCTAACCCCCTTACCAGGGTTCCGGGGTAGTGTTGGCCAAGGAGGTGATCACGGGAGATACGGCCCAGAAAAGAGAAAGAGCTGTTGTTTCCTGCAGGAGTCGCAGCCAGGTAGGAGGCAGGAAGCAGCTTCCAGGTGAGCTTCCTGAGAGGCAACCTACATCAGGGGTGCAGGCTGGCATGGCTCGTGGGAGTGTCCCAGTGGCCTCCGCGTGAACTCCTGACAGCCAGCTCACAGGGATGGCTTCCCTGCCCTTCACTCCCCTGCCTTCCAGTTGTGCACTCCTCAGATTTCTTGTATTAAATCTCTTTACCTGTGGAATACATAAAGAGATTTCTGTTTTCACGACAGATTCCTCACCAATAGTGTGCGAAGAGTATCACTGTCTGTCTTCCCACCAAACCAGAAGTGCCAGGTGGTCAGGCTCACCATCCCTCTGTCACGTGTGGCTGCATCCCCAGGTATTAGTCTAAACTGACATAGAGTCTGTACTGTCCCATATAACGGATCGGAAGACTGAGTCCCAGGGTAGCTCATAAGATAGCGGTAGAGCTACTGTCAACCTTTGGAGTGCATTCTTTTTTTGCCAAGAAGACACAACAAAAGAAAGAGAAGAGCCCTGACGGGTGTGGTTCAGTGGGCTGGATGTCGTCCTGCAAACTTAAAGGTCGCCAATTTGATTCCTGATTGGGGCACATGCCTGGGTTGCCGGCCAGGTCCCTCTGGTTGGGGGCACGCGAGAGGCATCCAATGGATGTTTCTCTCGCACATCAATGTTTCTCTCTCTCTCTCTTTCTCCTTCCTTTCCCCTCTCTGTAAGAATAAGTAAATAAAAATCTTAAAAAAAAGAAAAAGAAGTGAGAAATGTCTCAAAATCCAAACAACTTTTGAGTCACTGTTTCAGGTGTTACCCCACAAATCAAAATGCTGGTCACACTGAAGGCAAACCGCAGGCCTGTGCTAACACAGCTGAGCCATTATCACCACGTTCCAGTTGACAAAATTATTTCTTATCTTTGTGTTTTACAGATATCGCAATAAAAATTATTGTCAAGGGTATCATTACAATTTTTAACTACTAATGGAATTATGATGCTTGATGGGGCAACAAACTGTACTCCTCATGATGTGTCGGAACCTCTTATTATCTCTGGACTTTAGTGTTACCATAGCAATAAAATTCACACTCGCCAGGATTATCACCATTTTCAACAACTAATGGAATTATTGTTTTTGTTTGTGGTTTTAGGAGTAGAACGTAATCCTATCAACAGTGGTGATATGTGTATTGTCCTTAAACAACCACGAACGGCCAATACAGTCACAGCATTCCTCGGGACCCATCCTCGCCACTCCTCCCTCAGCCACGGGGTCGTCTGTTTCTCTCAACATGCAGTGTGCATTTGCTCAGGGCGCATCTGGGGCATTCACTCGTCACGTGAGCATGCGGTCAGCTGGCCTGTGCGGGGCACAGAGGCTTTGGGAACGAGGAAGACAGCCCGTGTGGAGCATGAGTTTGAATCCCAGTTCTGGTGGGTGGTCCTGGGGTGAGTTTCCATACTGCTGGAGATTTCCATTTCCTTACGAGAGAGAGAGAGAGAGAGAGAGCGAGCATTTCTGCAATTCGTAGAGCGTGAGGACTGATGGTGACTCTCTTTGCAGTGTGCTTGGAAAAACGCACAGCACAGACACTCAAGGAATGGCGGCACTGACCGTGCGTGTGGTTGTCAATGTCGTCATAACCCAGCCTCTTTCTCAAAGGATCTGCATTCTAATCCAGGAGACACTTCACACGGGTGACAAGGGCCCTGCTGCCGGGCACCTTTTGGAAAGCCACCTGACCTAGCTGGGCTACACTGGGGGGCTTCCCGCTGGAGGTGACCCCTACGCGGAGTCCCAAAGGATGGGTGGCATTGACCTTCAGGGAGAAAAGGACAAGGGCTTTCCAGGCAGCATGAACAGCAAGCACCGAGGCAGGAAAGCCAGTGAGAGCACAGGGCCTCCCGGTGCCACGCTGGGCTGACCCGCAGGCTAAGTGACCCCCACCAGGCAGCTCCGTGACTTGGAGCCACACCCCCAAACTTCTTCCCTCCCAACGTGTGAAAATCCATTAATAATAATACATGGAGCTTGGAGGGCCTGCGGGCTGTCTTTGGATGAAAGGAAGTATTAGCATATTAACTAATTACATGAATTAAAATAAATTAATTAATTGAATGGCTTGATGAGATTAGTGCATTTCTTGTTTAATTATCCATTACTGCGATTGATAATAGTAATGGGTTCTGCACTTACAGCAGGTGACAAGCCTGTCAGGGAGCAGTGGAATTTAAACCCACAAAGGAGCGACCAGGTAGGGTGGGACAGGGTACTGCAAAACCCTGAGTAGGAAAGGGGAGAATGTGGCCAGAGGCTAGTTTTGTCTCCTCCCTCAGGCGATTTCTCAGAGCTTCTGTTCTTTCACCTGTGAGAGGGGGCAGGGGCTGTGTTAGCTCTGCAGACATCAGGGAGACTGAAATTAGGTGATGCTCACACCTAAGTTTGCCCCGCCCCCAGGAGTGGAGCCTGAGACGGACTTGAGACCATCCCTGTGTTCCAGCCTCAAAGAGCCAGCCCAGCAGGTCAGGTGGCTGCCGGCATCCTCACCAGAACAACGAACTACAGGTTGCAGGTGGGCACCCCCCACGGCAGCGAGTTCTTCCCTGTCCATCCTCATACTTCACGTTGAAACCCCACAAGGCCCTACTTGTCAGCCAGATCTCGTGGCTCCTTCGGTGTGAAAATTGCCTCCACATGGAGCAGCAGCCTGACCTCTCTGCTGGACTGATGCTATTTGTTGTCCTACAGGCAATGGGGAGCTTAGGGGCCTCAGCTATGAGGCATCAGCCTCAGGAAAGGGCTTTGCAGAGTCTCTAGGCCAGGGGATGCCTCTCCTCCAAAAGAGGGGAGGGGGATGCAGCCGCCAGCCTGGTGGGTTTGGAGGAATCCAGATTCAGCGCTCTCGGCTACTGCCCCCACTGCCCCCGTCCAGGTCTCAGGGGCCCGCTCTCTCCCGCTGAGGCCCCCGGTTGTCAGGCAGGCCTGCTGGGGCCATGCATTCCGTCTCCTTTGCAGACCTTCACCTTGGATGAGATCCCAGGCCTGCTCCCAGAGCACTCTGCCCGGCACCTACAGGAGACAGGATGTTCTTGGAGACAGCACGACTTGGCTTTGAGTGGACATTTGGCTGATTTTGGCCTGCCTTTGGCTCTTTTCAAGGTTTCTCAAGCCGTTAAGAAAAGCCGGCCCACTCCACAATCTTTGTAATTACTATCACCCCTAGGCCGGTCAAGTGCCACAGCCAGCACACCGCTGAAGTTTTCCTGTCCCTCTGTACCTGTCCAAGTCGGCCACAGGGACGATCTGAGGAACTGTGTGCTGCCGAGTCCCGGGGGTGGCGGAGAGTTTACCCAGGGCTGCTTTCTAGGGCCACTTCCAGGACTCACTTGTCCTCTCCTGGTTCCCCCAACGGTTTATGTGTGGATAGTTTATTTGGGAATGGAACTCAGGAAGGAGAGTGAAGACCAAGGGACAAGGCCCAGGAAAGAAGGGAGGCCGACGCCAGCTCCTGTTATCACGTCAATGAGAGTTTGACCACCTCTAAGAAGGACTAGGCAGTCACCCCCAAAGTACCTTCTGAAAGCCCCTGGAATCCTCTGCCCAAGGAAAGAAGGGGAAGAATTTGTCGCCAGCTCCCGCCCCTCATTGGGCAAGCACTGTCCCATGGGCTGTCAGCTGTTCTGTACTTTCAGTTCGTGAGTTCGTGAGGGCAGAGTGGGTGTCCCCCAGGCACCAGGGGCGGGAGCTGAGCCGTGTGCAGCGGAGCCCGAGAGGGTGCACCTTCAGGAAGCAGGTAGGACTCTGCGAGGCCCTGCTCCCCGCGGCTGTGGCCTGGGTGAGAGAGGAGGCCGAGAAGACTCGAAAGGGCGCTCAGAAGTAGCCGAGAGGTGAAGCGCTTTGCAGAGGGCCTGGTACAAAGTTAGAGCCCAGCCGCGAAGGCCGCTATGATTTTGTGGCCCTGGCACCTTGCGTGCGTTAAATAATAGATGAATGGAAGGAAAGAACAAGTAGCTGGCCTTTAGTAAGTGGGCTGTATGCATATTGCAGTTGTGCAGCTCACATGCTAATAAGATGTGACCCCAAGGTCTCTGCTCACATGCTACAAAGACGTCTGTGCTGGACCAACAGGAATTTAAACTGTCGTTCTTGGGAAGAGATTTTCACCTATGGCCTCTGAGGACTTCACAGCGGTGGGGACATCAAAGTAGGAGTACCCCAGAGGAGCACACCTGAATAAGCTCAGGTGGCCCGGGCCGGCAAGCCCAGAGGTTATGACCATGGGCTCTGAGCCTCCACCGCCCGGGGTTGGAACCAAAATTCTGTCACTTATTAAAATGTGTGTGGGGTGTTGGATTCTGGGAAGCAGTAGACATAATTTTCCCTCTTCCTCCTCCTAAGCACAACTGAAAACCCCGGATGGTAAATAGAAAACTAACATAAGAAGATTCTGGAAGGCGGAGAGAAGGCAGACTGGCTAGGGACTTTGGGAACGGTGAGGTGGGGCGCTCCCTGGGGAACGTCAATCCAGACTCCCGTGCCCAGTGAAACTGGCCCTCAGGTGTGAAGGGGCAGTCAGCACATTCTCAGGGGAAGGAAAACAGAGAGCGTTTGTCACCGCAGCCTCGCCCTAAAGAATGGGTGGAGGAAGCTCCCTGAACAGCGCTTAGGGGCAGTTAGGGATCCAATGGAAGTGGACATGGTTTAAAAGGGCAACATGAGGGATCCTCGTGGGGGTGGAAATGTTCTGTGTCCTGGAGTGTCGTTCACTGTCCATATCCTGGTTGTCGTACATACTATAAATATCGTCTAGAGTTTTGCAAGATGTTATTACCATCAGGGAAACGGGATAAAGGGTATAGAGGGTCTCTCTGTTCTGTTTGTCAGAGCTGCACATGAAGCTGCAATTGTCTCAGAATAAAAGGTTTAATTACAAATGCATGACCTTGGGTAAGTTCATTCTCTCAGCTTTGGGTTTTCCCATCTGGAACATGGAGGTGATAACGAAGATCCCCACGTGTAAGGGTGGTGTTGTGGCAAGAAAATGAAATAAAGCAAGGTGTTTACCCAGAGCAGCACCTGGCACGTGGAAACCGCTTGTGATCTGTCTGCAGTAATCCCTACCAACGATGGAAAGAACCATGTTGCACGGGGCTGCCCGTTAGCCCTGAACTGAAGTTCTCCCATTCAATCCTCACAACAACCCTGGGGAGCGGGTGCAACCAGGCGGGCCGTTTGACGGAGGACAAGAATGAAGCTTCAGCAAGGTCACACAGCGAGTAAGAGGCACATTGGGATTTGAACCCAGGACTTCCTGTTTCTTCTGCCAAGATTCCAAACCTCTTTGACCACATAGCCCACATACTGGTTCTTCCTCTAGGAAGTAGTTATTTTTGTTATTTGTGTATGTCTTCTCTTCATCGGAGTATTGCTTACAAAGTTTGCCTTGGACATGACCAGACCATGCCCCATGCCCCCATCCTGACCCACCAGCCAGCCAGAAACTCGAAGGTCAGGGTCGATGGGAGCCATCTGAAAGAGATCAAGACAAGTGGGCAGACTAGGACCCTGGAGCCGGTGACAAAAGCTATAGAAAGAGCAAGAGAAGTTGGCCAAGGCCAGAAAAGTTGCCCCAGGGGCTTACCAGAGTGTGAGCCAGAAAGACAGACCAGCCTTTAGACCCACATGTCCCTACTTGGTGACACTGTGACCCTGAGCAGGTGCCTTGACCTGAGCTTCTTTTATTTCATCGGGATAACGGGGCCCGTGTTGGCACGTGGGGGTGCTCTGAAGACCCAATGAGGTCCCAGCAATAAGCACATCGCATCATTGCTGGTACACAGTGGGTGCTTAATAAAAGTTCTCTCCTGCTTTCCATGCTGGCGGCTGATTTAAGAAGGGCAATCTTCATCACCAGGGTCCAAGTGCTGGTGACTCTGTTGCTTCAGAAGCCAGAGGCCAAAGGTGGTGCTGGTTTTCTGGTTTGGCAAGGAGCCTCCTTCAACAGCGCTGCATGGAGGGACAGAGGGGTGAGCTGGGCTGTCCGAAGAACTCTTTTTCCTAGGTTTCTGGGAAGGGGGCTCAAGTCCAAGGTCTTTTTCCCCAAAGCTGGCTGCGTGGCTCGGGAAACGAGGATTTCATAACAATGACAATAATAATAAAAATAGCAACCACAAGGAGACAGCATTAATAGCAGGCAGTTTATCAGCAGAGTGCTCAGCAGGCGTTAACTAATTAAAACTCCGCCAAGGGAAGCAGTTTTTGATTTGTAAGGAAAGATTTTTTTAAAAAAGCCACATGGAGGTACTCATGCCCAGCTAGTTTGGACACTGAGTCAATCTAAGCAACACGTTCCTTATCTTATAATAGCTCCCCCTCGCTGCAGGGGGCTCTGCCCCGGGGGGTTCTGGGAGGCGGACCTCCCCTGAAGGCCTTGGGTCCCCTGCACCAAAAGCTGGAAGAAGGTGCTCTGGAACAAACCACAGTGACAGTGAGACTACTTGCTGTGAAATGAGCACTTACTATGTGCCAGGCAGTGAACTAAGTATCTACTTACATCATTTCATTTAATTTTAACAGTACCCATGAGGTAAATACCATTACACCCACAGACTGAGAAACTGAGGTTGTGCAAGATGAAGTAATTTCCCCAAGGTCCCATACCTCGCAAGGGAGGAGCCTCACCTCAGGGTTTCTGGAAGGCTTGGCACAGATATGCCATCATCTGATCCTTAAAATGAACCCATGCCCTGGGGGCCTGTTCTTTCCCTGCAGATGGGAATGCTGTGGCCCACAAGGACCAGGGCATTGCTCGTAAGTGGGGGGACCACGACACAGTGTGGGTTTGAGTCCAAGGCCATTGTTGTTCTCCCCCTGGACCCTGAGACAGACAGCGAGAGGAACTTGGCCTTGAACATGAAGTTTCTGATGTTGGATCTGGCATGAAGGGTTTGACTCAGAGTGTTCGCCCGCACTGGGAGCTCCGATCTCTTCTCTGGCCTTGGCCTGTGCCCCGGGAAAGCAATTCCAGGTCTATAAAGTGCTTTCATGCCCCTTTTCTCAGCCCTCATCATAGGCAGGGCAGAGTGACAAGTGCGCAGGCCCAGCCATGGGAAGACCCACCACCGATCTTGGGCCCTCTGACGCCCATCCACGCCAGGGTGGGGTGACACCCAGACCTACACAGTCAGCACCCTGGGGCCCACTGCTGGAGAAAAAGAGACGAAAATAAACATGTGCTGAAAACCCACCCTCGCTTCATACTGTGTTACGTCTTAATTCAACCCGCACAACACCGGGAAGAACCTCATCAGTTCCCCCGTAGTGTGAAGGGAGGGGGGAGTTGACCCCCCGAGGACATACAGCAAGCAGGTGAGCGAAGCGGGTGCTGGACTCAGGCGTACCTGCTCTGGAGCGCATGTGCTTCATGGTGCTGTCTTTCACCTGCTCTGCAAACGGGGTGCGCACCGTTCATGGTGAATAATAAAAGCTAACATTTCTGGATGTTTGTTATTTGCCCGGCAGAGCCCTTTATGCAATCCCTGCACCAGCCTCAGGCAGGAGCCGTCACCGTGCCAGCGGCTCGGACGTGGCACTCGGGATCCGGAGGCGTCTGGCTGCCCTGGAAGCTGGGCGGCGGGGTGCGGGGCTCAGGGCTGCCTGCCTCCGAAACCCTGCTCAACCTGCTCTGCCGACCTGTGTTTCCTCTTTCGTCCTCAGCTGCACAGGCCTCCCAGCATCACTGAGGGAAGCCTCCGACTCCTGTCCGGCAGTCCTGCTTCAAAGTCCAGTTTCTCAGTCTAAGGTTGGGTGTCGTCAGAGCAGAGCCATCAAAAGCTGCGGCTCAGGGTTTAGGAAAGCCCCCCGGGAGGTTCTGACGTGCGGCCCGGGTTGAAACCTGTGGGCAGAAGGAAAAGGTGGAGAACCTTGACCTTAGCCCTGGAGCAGTCTCACAAGACCCTCTGGGTCATTCTCCACCCATTTCACAGATGGGGGCAGAAACCGAGGCCCAGAGGGCTGAAGGGGTGGGAGGAAGGGGGCGAGCCAGCCCGGACGGGAGTGGCGCAGAACCAGGTGTCCGGAACCTAGAGCAGGCTCCTTCCTTCTGCTCCCACCGCCTCAGCTGCAGCCTTGAACGACGTGGCCACATTGTTCTCTCTCTGGGTCTCTCTGGCCGCCTATCAGTCCCCACTCCTCCGGCCTGGGTCACTCATTCCTGTTGGTCTCGGTTATGTTGCCAGTCGGTCTCTGAAGACTCCATATGGAGGAATCACGGCAATTATGACAAAAAAAGAGGGGCAGGGAGGGGCAATCGTTGTCCCTTCTCTCACTCCTGCCGGGCCCTGGGTCCCCCAAACACACTAGCATTTGTCACCTCCCAGCCACCTCCCGTACCTTGAAGGAAGATAAAGGAGGAAGGCAGGTGGGGCTAGAATGGCATTTTTTTTTTTAAAGATTTTATTTATTTATTTTCAGAGAGAGGAGAAGGGAGGGAGAAAGAGCAATGTATGGTTGCCTTTCACATGGCCCTCATCAGGGACCTGGCCCGCAACCCAGGCATGTGCCCCAACTGGGAATCGAACCGGGACCCTCTGGTTCCCAGCCCGCGCTCAATCCACTGAGCTACACCAGCCGGGCTAGAATGGCATTTTTATGACCGATGGAGCTGAGCGTGGAGAACGTGACTTCGGTCTGAGACCCGGGTCTGACTGGCCACCTGGGTGCTCTCCCCTGCCCCGTCCCTCCACGGACGGGGTCCCAAGGAGGAGCGAGGGGGCTCTGCTGCCTATGAGCCTGCGGCTCCCAGGAGACTGGCAAGAGGAAGGAGCAGGGCTGCGTGGGCCCTGCTTCTTCCAAACTCAGTTCATGGGCACGAGGGGCAGTGGACCCCAGAGTGCCGCCACGTGGGAGACCTCAGTAGGGGTGAGGCTTCGCGCCCTCCATTAATGGAGGGCACAGAGCCGTGCTCCATAAACACCTGTGTGATAAAGGACTCTGTCTGCCCCGTGAGGAGGGTGACTCTGGCTCTCCCAGGAGAGTGGGGGATCCCATGAGGCTCCCCATGAGGAATCCACCCTGGGACGCTCCACAGAGGCCTGCTGAGCTCACCCCTCGCCCTAGCCGTGAGAGGCCTCTTCATCGGCCCTCCCGGCGCTTTCCCCCAGAGCTACGCCCCAGGCACATGTTTTTATTCTACAGCCATAAAGTGAGATCAGGGAAGAATTTACAATCAGGGTTATAAATTAATAACAGCAAAGAGGCTATTTCGTTGGGTTCAGGTAGAGGTGAGCGAGTCAGAAGTTCAAGACCTCCTGGCAGCCGATAACCCTGCCTGGGCGCAGAAACTGACTGGCGTGTCAGACACAGCGGCTTCCCTGGGTCTGACCCAGAGGAGTCATGGATGATGGTTCTCAGACCGGACTGCTGAAAACCTGTGGGCTCGGGTGGCGCCCCCAAGACAGGCCCTGAGGTGGGGCGCCGCCTTCCTGAACTCACCTGTATGCCACCTGGGGAGGATGTCTTCTCTGGCTTCTGTCCTCTTCTGAACATGTGAGGGGAGAGCAGGGTGTGGCCAGAGAAGTCAACCAAGTCAACCTGCCATGTGGCATCCGACAGGGTTCACCTCCTGATTTCCACTTACTGGCTGTGTGACTTTGGGCAAGTCTCTCCACCTCTCTGGGCCTGATTCCTCATCTCCTGTGGGGAGGACAATACCCACTGTAACTGAGATTATAGCCTGGCACAAAACTGAGTAATGAGTGAAACTCCCCGGTCTTCCCTTTGCCATCATATTCTTTCCTCTTGCGGGGCCCTCTGCCTTCCCAGGACTCAGAGAAGTCGGCCTGATGGGGGTCTGGGGATCATTCTGGGGAAGATGTGAGTGGTAGAGGCAGGCACCCAAAGAACTTGGTTCTAGTTCCAGCCTGGAAACTTCCTGGCTCTGTGGCCTCAGGGAAGTTTCTTCTCTGAGTCCCAGTTTCCACCTTCTGAGAAGGCAGATTTTGGTACAATGTTCTGAGGCTGTTCTACTGGGCACCCCACTGGCTGCTGATCCTGCCCAAGAGGCTTTCAATAGGTACATTTATATGTGGAGGAATGAGGCTCAGAGAGTGGGGGCACTTCCCCAATATCTGAAGTAGGGAGGTGCTTGCTGCTTGCCTTAGCTGGGGGTGCTCAAGTTTTAACAGACAGAATCAAACGTTAGTGGCAAGACACATTTGATGGAGTGGTCAGACAGGGGGGCCAGTCACAGAAACCTTAGTGTTCAGATCTCATTTATCACAAGAGGCCGGCAGTAGTTTTGGGACCCTTTAGGCAAGGGCGTAGTGGAAGATGGCTTCTCCTCTGTGTAGATGTTACAGACGGACCTGGGGGGTGGTTGGTGAAGGATATACTATTACCTAATGGGCCCATCCTTGTGCTCCGGGGGTCCCCCACCCCGTACTGGGTTCACCTTTCCCCACACTAGGGAAAGATGTCTCTCAATGCCAGAGATTGGTGAAAAGGGAAAGGGATTTCTTATTTAAAGAGTTATACAAACTTAAGAGTAATGACTTAATGTCTTCATTGAGATCCCAAAGTCCTTTAGAATACCCACAAACGCATAGCCCTTCCTTCCCCCTCTGCCCAGTCTGGGGTACCGTATCTCAGAAAAAGAAATAGACGTCCGTGGTTTTTCCTCTGCCCGACCTGCGTGGTCCCAAAAAGACTCAGTGTGGCTGCCACGCCTGCGTTTAAATCCCAGCGCCAATCTACCTCTGCTGCACCATTTCTGACTCCTCCCACAATTGGCCACAGCTGCCAGCATTTCTGTATTTTTCCAGCTTTACTGGGATGCCATAGTAAGTCTGGGCAGGTGTGGCCCTGTGGTGTAGAGCCAATCATCTCCAAGCTCTCACGCAGGCTCTGTAACCAGGGGGAGTTGCCTCCCAGTTACATCTTGGGGTGAAGTCACTCCCATCCCCCTGGCTCAAAGCATGGCCACAGCTGTTTAACATATCTGTGAAACCAGTTAAAGGTTATAGATGTGTTACATGACCATTCTAGAGGTTATCTGCAAAGCTGGTGCTATTCAAAACAACTCTCGTGTGGCGTTGGTGGTATAGTGGTGAGCATAGCTGCCTTCCAAAACAACTCTCAAGGGCCCTGCTCCATGCGTCCCATCCCCCAGCTCAGACTTGTGGGGGTGAGGACATTGCATATATATATATATATATTTTTCTTCTAATATTTCCTGGACACTGAGTTCTGGACCCCATTACAAATCCCTATTTGCCTCCCCCCAACCTTGGCTGCACCCTGTTACATAGAGGCTCCCCTCTTCTCTTAGCTCCCTTCTTTCTCTGGCTGATAGCAAGATCTCTGGCCCCCAGGATAGACAGAACTATGCCTCTTGGTAGCTGGAAGAAGCTATAGAAGATGAGTCCTCCATGCATTTGCCCTTATAAGATTACAAGGGCCCAGAGTTCTAGACGGGGAATGTTAGAGCAGGCAGTTAGTTAGATAATGAACAAAAGAGCAGGTAGCAAATGCTACAGCCATCTTTGGTGGGGGTGGGCAACTGGCATCGTTTTGCTGGATTAATGGGTGGGGGGAGAAAATGGTGAGGGGGAATTGCTTTTACTGAGACCATGCACAGCAGAAACCAAGACGCCACAGGAGACTGAGTGCCTTTTACTAAGCACATGTACAGTGGAAGCCGAGTATTAAAGCAGAACTATGAGGCATGCACAGTTCTCATATGATTGCCAAAATGGCGACCATAAAAGGGGGAGGGCAAAGCCTGGGAAAATCTGGGAAAAATATTGGATAGGGGAAGGGCACAAGCCTTGGAGAATCCAAGAAAGACATTGGCTGGTGGGGGAGGGGGCCCAAGCCCAAGCCCAGGGAAAGCTAGGAAAGAGATTGGGCAGTTTGAAAGAAAGCTTGCTCTTTCCCAAACCCAAGGAAATACATGGAAGCTAGGCAAAGAACCCAGCATGTGCCCTCCTTGGAGCACACCTGTGCCCTTTCTTCTCTCAGGCACAAATTTTTGCCTTCTTTTCTCCTAAACTCTAAAGAGTCCATAGGAGAAACCTGGCCCACTGCCTGTGTTTGTAAGTAAAGTTTTATTGGAACACAGCCACACCCATTGATTTCCATAATGTCCATAGCTACTTTTGAGCTACAATGGCAGAGTTAAGTAGTCGCTATAGAGACCACAAGCTCTGTAAAACCTAAAGTACTTATTGCCTGGTCCTTTATAGAAGATATTTACAAGGCCCGCCCTGGCAGCCGGGGGATCTGAGGCTGGGACCTGTGCTGGGACCCACTGCCCACCCTTCATTTCACAGGAAAGGAAGCTGAGCGTCGGCGACTTGTCCACCACCACATGACAGTAGGGTGGTTCCATGTGGTCAGGGCACAACGTGGTCACCTCAGTACTGTTCTCACCCAGGGCCAACCTGGAGAGTGGGCATGGCTGCCGAGGTAGAATGGCTCTGCCAGTCCCAACAGCTGTGCCACTACACGTGACACACTCTGCAGGTGGTGAAGCAGGTCCCAGTCCCCTATTTGTGTCCCCAGTCCTCATAGCAGCTCTCACAGGCAAACATTTGCGTCCAAGTGCTGGATGAATGAACACATAAGGGAATCACCGTGGTCTGTTTCAGAGGGATTGCTGAAGTTCCCAAGGCTAGCGCTGGCAGATTTGGATCAGGTCCCGGTCTGCTGCCTCCCGGCTTCTCCATCAGGTCCAAGCCCTCGGCATCCCTCTGCACTGGAGACACAGGCCAGGACCAGCTGAGCACCTCTGGGAGGATGCTCTGGACCCCAGCCCGTAATCCAATCCTTCACCCAGAGCTCTGTGCCTGAGATTCTGCCCCGTAGGCCCACCAGGCCCACGTTGGCTTTATTCACTCTTCCTGCCCCGAGACTCAGAGTCTTCCAGAACTCTTTGTAGATGCCTCCTTGAGGGAGTCGTTTGAGAGTGTTTTCCTGTTGTAAAAGAAGCACTGGCCGCCACCCGGAGCTCCAGCTCGTTCCGAACTTGGGAGGCTGCCCTGCCCGCAGGGCCCTTGCACATCTCCCGGTGCCTTTCACAGAGAGCCTGGCTCCAGGCCAGCACAGGGCTCCAAGACACAGCGGGAGGGAGGAACTGTTTTTTGGAGGGGTTACAATGTGGGGTGAAAGAGAGGAGAAAAGCCGTGGAGCCAGATGGACCTGGGCTTCAGTGCTGAACTTGACACTCACTGTGTGGCTTGAGCCTGCTGTGAGACCTCTGGGCATCCCTTTCTTCATCTGTAAATGAGGACAATGAGGATTCTCCCACTGATTCAACTCATATGTACTCGATTTTCTTCCAGAGGTCAGCAACTTCCATGTGGATTCAAGGTCCAGCAAGCCCCCATTTGACAGCTGTTTGTGTTCTTGTCCTTGTCCTCAGCCTTGGCTTCTTGACCTTTCCCTTCTCTGGGGCCATAGAAACCCCTGCCTGTTTGCACAGAATCCCTGGATGGTCCCACAGGAGAATGACGAGTAGAGAGAGGAGTCTAGAGACCTCGCCCTGGGAACAAACATGAGGGGACCAGAGGACCGCTGACCCAGGGAAGGCAAAGGCTCCTGGAGACACAGCCCCTTCAGTCCGTGCAGGACGGGGTGAGGGAAGGGCAGAGACACAGGGCACCCAGAGTGGCGGCCGACACAATGGGCTCTGGAGCCTGGAGCCAGGTGGCCTGGGCTCCAGTCTCCCATCTGCTACCTGGCATCTGGCGGTGGGTTGCCCGGGGTCTCACCCGCACACTGAGGGTGATTGTAGGCTCTTCCTCACAGGCTGCAGTCAGGATTGGTCGTGTGTGCACATCGGAATGGAGCCTGGCATGTGGGAAGGGCACGTGGATGTGGGTAATATCCTACGGGGCTCCAGGGGCAGAGCTTTGGGAGGTAGGGAGGGGAAGTACAATGGCTGGGTATGTTGTAGTCCTTGGCCTTGGGTCAGACCATCAGGGTTTAAGTCTTTGATCTACTCCTTGCCAGCTGGGTGAGCACAGAAAGCAATGAAATTTCTTCCAAACCAACTTCCTCAGCTGTAGACAAGGCACATGCTGACTTCACAGGGTGCTTGAGAGATTTTGTTGAGAGTGTGTACGGAAAATACTTAGCACAGCAGCTGGCACATATATAGTTGGTGTTCAGTAAAGGGTAGCCATTATTATTACTCTTATCAATAGATGAATGGGCCAGGGAGATGAATTCTCAGCTCAGCCTAAAGAAGGGCTCTGGATAGAATCTCACCCCCAACAGTGAGGACGACCCTACCCTATGGGCCATGAATGCCCTGAAAAGAAGCATTCAAGCAGGGGCTGAGGGGTCACTTGTCAGGGATGGAGTGGGGAAAATCCATCAGCGGGGGGTGTGCTGTACACAATCCCACCTGATGTACCTTGAAAACAAGCCTCTTAGTCAAATAAGGGAAGCATTGCATCTTATGGCCTGTCTTAGAAAGTCACATGCGTGCCAGCAAATCCAAGGCTCTGAGAAGCCCTGCAAATAAAAATATAACCAAAGCACTTTTGTTTTGTTTTTAAATAAAGCCCCAACTGCTACTTGACTCTCTGCTCCAGTACAAAAATGGCAGCACAAAAAAGCAAACTACAAATCAAGTTTTCTCATGAAGGTAGATGCAAAAAGCCTTAACAAAATATAAGCAAATAGAAGTCAGTGATATATACAAACTATATACCATGACCAAGTAGAATTTATTCTAAGAATGCAAAGCTGGTTTAATATTTGGAAATCAGTCAATGCAATCCACCAAATTAACAGCGTAAACAAGAAAACTCACGTGATCGTATCAATCAATGCAGCAAAAGCATTTGCAAAAAGCATTCCTATAAAATCTCTGAGAAACACAGAGACGGGAGACCTTCCTCAATCTGGTGAAGAGCATCTATAAAAAACGCTACAGCTCACACTTAAGGGTGAAAGAATGTGTGCTTTCCCCTTAAGATAAGGAACAAGGCAAAAATGTTCTGAGGATGGGAGCCCCTGGAGGGGAAGCAAGGCAGCCTTTTCGATCCATGGGATCTTCTGGCAGTCTGGTGATGCCACGGGCCCTTGTTCTGAATAATGCTTTTTAAATTGATGAAATAAAATACAGGAGACTGTAAAGGAAGCCAATTATATTGAAATTCAGCGACCTGATAATAAAGCATTCGCGATACGGCAACACATGTGTGTGCTTCTTTATTAACACACTCAATATTCCCAGATATCTGCAGGAACCGTAAAGTTGTGAGTGTGTCCGTGGGGACAAAGGCAGAGGTGCTGTGAGCGCACCGCCGTGTGATCTGCTGTCTGCAGTCACAGCGGAAGTCAATGCCGCCTCTTAGTTAGAGGTTTGTGAAAACACAGATGTGTGCCTTGGGGATGTGGGACTGTGATAAGGAAATTGAGCTTAGGAAAGAGGGTAGTGTTTTGAATGAATTGTGAAATAGATATATTTGTAATAAAAGTCACTGTTTCCCAACATAGCAGGGAACATAAATTTATTTCTCCGTCTGTGTGGTTCTCATGACCAGGATGTGTCATATCCCAGGCCCAAGAATGCCACCTCCCCCCGAGAAAGTGATCTCTTGATTGTGTTAGATGCTCCCCTGACCTGGAGCCCCTGGAGGGCCTGCCTGGTGCAGAGTCAGAGGGAAGCCACTTGGAGTGGGAAGCTCTGCTACGTGCTGTGGGTGACCATACACTTCTCCGTGAACCTCATTTTTCGTAATCTACACAGTGCGATTGTAATGCGAACCCCACAGGGCTGTGACGAGGACGAACGGAGTCGGGGCTGAACAAATCTGAGTCCCTCGGGCTCGTCCAGGGTGTGCATGGCCTGCGCAATGGTACACGACGCCCCCAGCATCCTCTTCTTGGGCTGCAAGACTTTGCCCCCAGTTTTACTGAGGTGCAGTCCACAAATAAAAATTGCATGTATTTAAGGTGTACAACATGACGGTTTGATATTCACTGTGAAGAGATTACCAGTCAAACTGCTGAACACATCTGCTGCCTCACAGTTATTACTATTTTTGGTGTAGTGAGAGCACAGGATCTACCTCTTAGCAAATAGCAAGAGTACAATAGGGTATTATATAGTCATCATGCGGTCCATCAGACCCTGGAACTTTTACAAGTATTATTTTATAATCTAATATTTGTACCCTTTGACCAAGCTCTCCCCACCCCGTTTCTCCGCCAGTCTCTCTCTGGTAATCACTGCTCTGCTCTCTGGTTCTACGAGTTCAATTTTCTAAGACCCCACGTACAACTGAGATCACACAGCATTTGCTGTTCTCTGTCTGGCTCACTTCACTTAACATAATGTCCTCCAGGTTCATCCATGTTTTTGCAAATGGCAGGATTTCCTTCATTTTTATGGCTGAATAATATTCCATGCCGCACTTTGCAAACTAGGCCTATGGCTTCCAGTCGTCAGACGAGGACACTGAGGACTGAGCCTAAGATTGCTGATAAAATTTGTCAAGGGGGTCTCAGTCCTCTTAGGGACGCTGTCGTGGATTCCCGGAACTGGGAGGGGGCACGGGTTTTCCTAGGTCGCTGGGTGCTGGGATGTGCTGTGCCTTCCCGCCCTCGTCCATAATGTCCCCCCTCCCTGCCCCGGCCCCGGCCCCGGCGCTCTGGCTTTCCTAACAAAGTATTCCCCCCGCGGAGCCTTCGGACTTGCTGAGCCACATGCGTGGGACGCTGCCCCTCGATCTTCCCGGGGTTGACTTCCTCCTGTTGTTTAGGCCTCGGCTCACGTATTTTTGCCCCAGAGAGGCTTCGCTGGGTCCCGTTATGATTTAATTAGCCCTGGTCCCGTTATGATCATGTCACCCATTTGAGATCTTCATGGTTCTCTGAAATTATTATGTTTATTTTTGCTTACTCTGTTCTTACTTGTTTCTCTTCCCCTCCCTGTCGGAATATAAGCCGCGCTACAGAGGGAAATGTATCTCCCTGGCTCATCATTGTTTTTCTACCTTCAGATAGTGCTTTGAACGATATAGATTCTCAAACATTTACTAACGGACTGAATAGTACCCTCCTAACGAGCTGTTCAGCTTTGGCTCATACACGTGTCAGGAAGCTCATTCCTTCCTGAGGCCATCTGTTCCGCTGTCCGTGGCAGAACAGACGGCTCTTAGAAAGTTCCTTCTTAAACTGGATTGCTTCTGCCCCTTTGGTTCCTACAGAATAAGTCTCTTCCTGTCACCTTCGGAGGTAGGCTTTCGTTGGTGGCCCCCTCTTTGGTTTGTCAAAAGACTGTTTTTCCTTTCCCCCCCTTCCCTTGGCCTCTCAGGTGAGACATAAATGTGGAGATTACAGCCCATCCCCCATCGTTCACAGGCAGCCACTGGTGGCTGCTTGTTCACTGTCATGCCACATGGAACAGAAGCCCACTCCGTCTTTCAGCCCATGAAAGATGAGGAAACTGGGATAGATGGACCCATATTTCTAAAAGTTTATTGTGCTATCAATAGATTTCCTGTGGGGGTGAAAGTGGCAGCGGTCAAAGTCTGAGGCACACTTGGTTTCCGTGAGTCAAACGTTCTTGTGAATCCTGGTGCCCTTCCTGCAGGCCGTCTCAGAAACTCGGAGATGCCGGGGCTCCATGACTCTCTCCCTGGGAGCCACGGCGTGCACGCTTCCCGCACTGGCTCACCCGCGGAGAACTCGTCATCCGTCACCTATGGAGGTCTCGGGAACTGCAGATGGCCGGGGTCTCTGTTGTGGGGGTAAATCGTACCTGCCGATACCTGTGGGTGACTGTGACCTAATGCGTGTATGAATCTCATACCAAGACATGTGGGGAAAGAGAGACTGGGGCCACGTGGCTGATTCCTCCCATCTTAGGAAAAAGCCCCGTCGCTTGCCCAGCCAGGGTTTTTACTAGGGGCATTAGCACACATTTACATTGGATTGAATATTCATGGGATTAAGCAAAACAGGGGTAAGATTACTCATTAGCAGGGCATTAGGATGTAAATTCAGATCAGGTGGCAGGCAGGACCAGGTTAATGTAATATGCAGAGCTCAGCAAGCCAGAATTTTTTAAGATACATCTTTGCCAAATTCCTATTAGAGAATTCCCATTCCACAGACATGATCCACACTTGCTCACACGGGAATCACACGGAGCTGTGCTCAAAACGTGTAAATTCTCAGAACATGCGTGTTGAAATCACTGCCACAGGTTTCTAGTGTGGGAAGTACTTTCCTAGATGTTTCTTAGCCTTTCTAGCTCTAGGATTTCATCATTCTGGAAAAGAACCTTGTAGGGATAGAACATTTTTCTCCCACTAAGTTCACAAGGATAGGCCTGCCTTGCCCACAGCCGATGAAGGGAGCAGACACAGTGCCACTTGCTTTAAAAGGTTTCCCTTTCCCCACCGCCACGGGCGGCCGTCCTTCTTCCTTGTCTTCTCTCTTCATTCCTTAACCCCCGACCAGGCTCTTAGTTTATGACCCCCTTCAAATAACATCTCAGGATTCTTGGGGAGATAAGAATCACCAGGTAATTGTTTGGGAGCTGTAAATGACTTAAATAAGTTAGCAATCTAATTACCACCAAATGACTTTATTGCCTCCTGTCGATAACAGGCCTGTAACCTTCCCCCCCTGGGGAGTGCTGTCCCCACCCCCAGGGGTCACACGGCGGTCAGGGCCCTGCAGCTGGGGAAGAGGAGAGAGGCCCTCTCCCGAATCCCATGCTCTGCTAGGGCAGCCCTGCGAGCAGCTCGTGCTGGGGGAGGATCTCGTGGGCTCTTCCTCTCCCTCTGCCACTCCGTGGGCTTCCTGGGGACCTTGGCAAGTCCCCGCCACTCTCGGAGTCTTCACACTTATCTGCAAGGACTGCTTTTCCATCCTATATGGGAGCCTAGCCCTGTTTATTTTAGCTGCTCAGAAGTGTACTGTGGGGGGTTACTGTGGGGGAAAGCGTATACATAACTAATGATCATGCAAGATGTATTCATTCATCTATCTACCCATTCTCAATATTTATTGAGCATTTACTATATGCTAGACGGTGCACTAGAAAAGAAAATAGATACAACTGACACGGAGAGAGCACACACACACACACACACACACACACACACCACTTGTACAGTCACATTATACATGTTATAGGTAGTTGTTAAAATCTTTGGCCTCAGGGAACTCTGAGTTCATATTAGACCTCTGCTGTGCGACACTCAGTCACCTGACCCCCCTCTGACACTCTGACACTCACGATGCCTACGTCATTGGGTTGGTGTGAGAATTAAAGCACAGGACACATAGTAGGCCCTCAAAACATGGGGGCTCCTGTGATCACAATAAAAGTACCCAGTGTTGTGGGAGTGAAAAGGAGGAATCACGACAAAAGGATATGTATCATTAATCTTTGAGATGTATCTGTGGAGATAAGGTCTTTCTAACCACCAAGTCATGCATATAACAGCCACCAGCATATTCTAAGCACTTGAAAGATGTTATCATTTCAAAGATGGGGGGTCGGGGGGGCGGGCGGAGGGCAGCGTTTGAGTTGGGCCTTGGAGCATGAGTGGAATCTCAATGGCTGGGGAGAGGGGAGGGCATTCCTGGCCAAGGAGAGGGGAGGGCAAAGGGCACGCGATAGGAATGTGCCCAGTGTGTTCCAGGAGCCTCAAATGATTTAGTGTGGTGGAGGCAGGGCTCACGGGGGGTTCTGGAAGAAAGGGCGGTTGGAGAGGTGGTGGGAGAAGGGGCCTTTGGAAGACCTTGCCTGTTAGGTCTTTGTGTCGCCCTTAAAGTGTCTTCCTCTAATTTCCATATGGGTCCCGGTATTGCCCTCTGGGCTGCGCAGAGCGAGCCTCCCTCTCACTTCAGAGGAGCCCTTCCGACTCGGAACACAGGGTCGGATCTCCAGGAGTCCCTCATTTGCATCCCAAACGTCCCTCCTTCTTTCAAGCCGCTGTCAGCAGACCTGGCTGTGCCTTCCAGATCATTTTTTTCTTTTCAGTTTTTTTTTTTCTTTTCAAATGAATGGCTTCTGGATTGAAATATCTTTATTATAGAAATTTTCTATCATGTACGCAATTAGAGAGGATAGCTTGCGAACCCCCCACGTGCCCATCAACAAGTCCCTATTCTCTCCCCCTTTTGTCTGTGTGTTTGTTTGCTGGAGTATTTTAGAGCAAATGCCAGCCGTTACCTCCTTTCACCCAGAGACTTTAATGCTCATCGCTAACAAAAAAGAGACGTTAAAAAACCAGACCACGTGACTTTGACAATTAACACACTTAATAGAAAATTTCAATATCCTCCATTACTCAGTCCATATTTAGAGTTCCTTGATTGCATCTAAGAATTTTTATGATTATTTCTTAAAAATCAGGTCCAAAATGATTCCTATATTTCACGTGCTTGTTCTAACTCTGAAGCGTCTTTTATTCTGCAACAGCTGGCCTCCATTTTCTCCGTGCGATAGATTTGTTGGAGAAACAGAATCATTTGTCCTGTTAACTACCTCTGAATATGGCTGATTGCTTCTTCACGGTATTAATTTGTTCTTCTGTCTTCTAGACTTCCTGTAAATAGGTAGTTAAGTCTGGAGCATGACCGGAGTCAAGTTCATATCTTTAGGCAGGAACAATTCACGCACGGTGCTGGGCGGCCCCCCTGCCTTAGGTCAGGATTCGCACAATGGCAGGTTGTCCAGCTCTCGGAGAGATGAAGGCTGGCTGGGGTCCAGACGGGAGCACCCTGGTGACTCCACAAGTCATCATTCTGAACAGGGTCCAGTTGGTCTGTGCTTGGCTCTTAAGATGAAGCACCAAGAAGGGAGTGTATCACTCCAGCTGGGGTTGGACCAGAGAGAAGGAGGATCGCCTTCCTGCCTAACGCTTCCACTACATGAAGCTGAAGGCTCCATTAAGTCATGTGGGGGCTGCAGCATGCTGCTGGCTCCCACCTAGCTCACCTCCCAGCAAATCACCTAAGCCTTTTCTCATGGACAACCTCTAAGCTGCGTCTCTTTCTTTATGAAGTCTCCCGGTTGGCTTCCTGTTCCCAGGTGAACCTTCTATTTTTATATGATACATGTATGTATATATAAATATTTTATGTATAATATAGAAAATTCATATATCCATATTTTATATATATGTAATTTTTATATATTATGTTTATATTATATTATTCAAAGTGAAGTTTCACCTTGTTTTCAACTCTCGAAGGTTCATTTCCATTAAGATTTTGTTGTTATAAGAAGGCTGGTATGGAAGGCACTTCCAAGAACTTTGATTTGCGTTCCTTTACTTTATGCATGGTAAAAGCGAAGTAGAGAGAAATTTCTTCATTTGAGTTACGTTGCTCAGGGTCATGCACCAGGGGGTAAACTGTGACACTGGTGACCTCAGTGAATATCCATTCTGGGTCTTCACGTGCTTACGTGGTCCCTCCCCACATGGGCCCTGTACGACTTTCTTTGACCAATGAGACCATGTGACTTTCTTTGGCCAATGAGACATTAGTGGAGGCTTTGTAAGCACTTAGGTACTGGTAGCTTGCCTGCTTGGAACATGGGCTCTGGGAGTCCCCTTGTACCTTCTGCTTTGGAATCCTGTGACCACTGTATGAAGAAGCCTAGTGAGAGACACATGGCTCAGTCACCTTGTCACCTCAGCTAACAGCCTGCCAAACCCGGAACTGTCTGTGAGTGAGGCCACCCCAGATCACAAGCGGCCATTGACCAACCTGCTGACCACACGCATGCGTCAAGTCCTGCTGAGAGCATCCAAGTCAGCTCAGACCACATGCAGGACCCAGCGAAGCCAGAGTTGAGGGCCA
This sequence comes from Micronycteris hirsuta, assembly GCA_004026765.1. Lineage (NCBI taxonomy): Eukaryota > Metazoa > Chordata > Mammalia > Chiroptera > Phyllostomidae > Micronycteris > Micronycteris hirsuta. Next base: position 2,617 of record PVJI01020366.1, on the reverse strand, counting down.
AAGAGATCATCGTTTCAAGCAACTCAGTTTTGGAGTAACTTGTTATGGAGCAAAAGCTAAGGTATGCAAAAACCATCAGCATATAGATGATGTTTTTTACATGTAAGAATATCTTTATCTTCTTCTTACTCAAATGAGGTCATAATACTCTTCTGCCACTTGCTTCTTCCATTTAATGACATGTCTAATGGCAATTCTCATGAGGTCCATTTCAATCTTTCATTATTTTAGACACCTGGATAGACATACTATTATCTGCTCAACCAGTGTCCTACATAGGTGGTTTTCGGTTTTTGCTATAATGAAGCCTCAGTGGACATTCTTACATGTAGTATTTATGTACATGTATACTTATCAGATAAGTTCTTGTACATACAACTACTGGGTCAAAGAGATTTGCATTTAGAATATTAATAGTTGTCGAGTTATCTTCCAATTTAATTTACTAATTTATACTTCCTTATTATGAGTGACTATTTCATCAACCCCCTCACCAGCACATTTACATATTTGCCAATCTGAAAGATAAAAAAATGTATTTCATATTGTTCTATTGACATTTCAAAATTATGAATGAGGTTGTGAATATTTTCATATGTTTAGTATCCATTTGTGTGTTTTTCCTGTGAATCTCTTATTTCTGCTCTTTACCACTTTTCTATGACTTGTAGCCTTCTTAAAAATTGAACTATCAAAAATCAAGGGACATGAAAGACATGTTACTATATTTCTAAACACATCCTAGGTATAGACTTTAAAACTTGAGTTCTACAGGAGTTTGAAAGGCAGTGAATAATAATTTCCTAACTTCCTAGTGTTAGACAGCACAAAACACTCTGCCTGCATTGTCTGATGTCACCTGACTGCTGACTTCTGAGGCAGGTCTTGTTATGTCCATTTAGTGGATGACGAAAGTGACGTTCAGAGAGGTGAGTAACTTCAGGTCAGAAAAAATTGTGAAAGTCTTTGAAATGGGCATACAAAGATTGCTGGGTGTTCTGTCTAGCCCACTCTTCTAGGATTTCTGCACCTTTTGTGGTCTTTGAGCTATTTTTCAACTCTTTAGATGTAGAAAACTGATAACAATGTAAACGATTCTTGTCCATAGAAATGCAAATAAGTTGTGTCTAGCGGAGATGCAATCGATTGTTTCCCTATGGCTATGGACCCTTTTGGTCTTTATTTGTAATTCTCGTCAGCATTCTTGATTGCCTAGATGTGTATCTGTTCTTCAAATTCTCCTTGGAACTGCCTTGATGCCTTACTGCTTCCCTCATTAGTTAGTGAGTTAAAATTTTGGCACTTGTTCAGCTTACGTTTGTATGATTTTATCTTGAAAAAAAATGATCTCAAGTCTCTGGTCCACACAACCAGAATATGAACCTGTCAGGAGCTGACACAGGTGTGTTTGACAGGGGTGCTTTATTAGGGTTATTTTTAGCTACAGTGCTCTTTGAAAAGCAATGAACCATTTCCCTGGGAAAAATAAACACACTAACAGACACACAACATTGCATACTCTCTGGAGAGTTGCTTGCTTCCTGGAGACTGGTTTAAGAATTCCTAGGATGGGCCCTGGCTGGGCACTTAGTTCATTAGAGCATCATCCCAATTCAACAAGGTTGTGGGTTCCGCCTCGGGTCAGAATCAACCAATAAATACATAAATAAGTGGAACAACAAATCGATGTTTCTCTCTCTCCCTCTCTCCTTTCCTCTCCTTCTTTCTAAAATCAATACAAAAATTAAAAAAAATTAGTGGGATGGAATCTGGGATCAGGATAGCTGCTTAAGTTCAGAAGTAGAAAGAGGTAAAAGGAATGATATTGGTGTAGTGCCCGGAGCAGAGGGGAGAGGCCCGAAGGCAGCACAAGAGAGGCTGTGTTCCCTGGGTAAACAAGCTAGTGTGGCACTAGGGAATCTGTAGAGATGACAGATTCCCTGCCCCTGGGCAGAGACATGGCAGGAGGAAGTCATTGTGCAGAGTCTGCTCAAGGCTAGAGAGTGATAGACAAAGGGAAAAGCCCTCCTACCCTCTTCTGGTTCCTAACTGCCGTGGAAACCAGAGGTCACAGCAGTGCCTGCACTGTCAAGGTTAACATGGTGGCGGGGGAGGTGCAGACTTGCCAGTGGAGCCTGGGAAAAGGACAGGGTTGGCTGGGGGTGCTGGATACTTCGGGAGCACCTGCGAGTTCGGGCTGGGAAATTTAAGCGGAAGGAAGGCAGAGACTTGCCCCTTCTCTTCCTCTGGGATCCATGGCCTGCATATGTGAAAAGCCGAGCTGTGGCTGGTGGCGCCAGCCCCACCTGCAGACTCCAGGGAGCCTGAAGCTGGAGAACTGTCCTCCTAGCCGCCTCCTGCTCCGAAGGACAGATAAGGATGGAGCAGGTTTTCTGGGCATGATTTTGGATTTCATTCTTTTTGGAAACAAATGGGTTTGTTTGTGTTTTGTGGAAGAGATTGGCCTGGAGTTGGGGAGTCCCCTGTTCCCACAAATTGTGCAGCATTTTAATAAAGACCTCTTTTCTTCCCCACCAACTTTCGTCTTTGGAATATGCCTATGTTTGATGGTGGGCAGCTGAACCCCACTTTTACTGGGTAACAGAAAGGGTTGAGA
>PVJI01020365.1:0-29159 GCA_004026765.1 Micronycteris hirsuta | reverse complement strand
TCAGTCCTAGCTCAGAATTTTCACCTTGACTCCTGCCATCACCTGGGCAGCTTCCCTTTGTGTCCCTGTGTTCCTGAGCCCGGGATCAAGCTCCTCCCCACCCTGAGCACAACGAGGTGGAAGAAGTGGTGAGTGAGCATCAGGGCGCCACTGTGCGCCTGGGCTGCCCAGGGTTGACACAGGGCAGGTCAATGTACTCTGCCCCTCGCCCCCTTAAGCCCCACTCTCTCTGAGCATGGAGGCATACTTCCAGACCAGTCCAGGTATTTTATTTACTGCTGACCTGGCTGCCATGTCCTCCCTTTGGTGGACCTGATGGTGCATCCCTCAGTCCGTGGGCCTGGTGCCCTGAGACAACCCTCTGGAATGAGGACGCAGCAGAGGGATCGCTTTTGCCTGACTGTTCTGGCAGGGACCGGTCCTACTGACACCATGGTCAGGTATGTTGGGACCCCCTCTGTCTAGGAAGGAACTATTTTTTTATTGTATTTATTTTATTCTAAAAAATGTATTTTCTACACCGAAGAAGCTGGATGGCTTGATTTTGGAATCTCCTGCCTCTTTTTAGCTTACCTAACAGTGCATTGTCCAGTGCAGCGATTTTCTTTTTTATAACCCTCCTTCATAGTGAGATATATTCTGTGCCTTGTACATGTCTACCAAGTGTGTATGTAAAATGTGGGCGTATGTGTGTGATTCGTGGGAATACTCATCTATGTTTAGTTCATTCCTTAATTCTGCTATAATAATGTATTTTTAAAGAAGACCAGCTCTTTCTAATTTGAGTGGTTTTAGGTGATTTTTAGCAGCGCTGAGTCATACTGCCTCCATCAGGCCCATCTTTCCCATTGTCCTGACATTACCCAGGGCCACTGGCATTTGTGGTCTTAGGTGTTGCCATGTGTGTCTGTAGTGGAGCAGAAGCAGAAGTTTCAAACCCTTGCCTCTTCCTATCCTGTCCTCTGCCTTCTGTTACAGGTTACAAACTCTGCCCAACTTCTCCCAGGCCCAGAACTCCCTCACTCCAGTCTAAAGTAACAGCACAATCCTCAGTCTCTCCCTGGGGTTTCTTACATGTTTAGATTTTTATTGTATTTTTTTTAAAGATTTTATTTATTTATTCATTTTTAGAGAGAGGGGAAGGAGAAAGAGAGGGAGAGAAACAGCAATGTGTGGTTGCGTCTCACATGGCCCTCACTGGGGACCCGGCCTGCAAGCCAGACATGTGCCCTGACTGGGAATTGAACTGGGACCGCTTGGTTCCCAGCCCGCGCTCAATCCACTGAGCTACACCAACCAGGCAGATTTTTATTGTTTTTTTTTTTTAATTTTTTAATTTTTTTATTCTTCCTTCTGTGGTTTTCCAGGCTTGGTTTTGGGAGCAGACGACAGCAGCCCCAGCTCAATTGTCATCTTGGCAGCTACAGGTAAGGTAGCTTGAGGGTGTAAATGAGAATTCACATCTTTACAGTGATGTGTATTCCATCAATGAATTTGATAGACCTGTTTATTTGGGACGTATTTTACCTGACTCTATCGGTAAAATTTCTAGTTGCCTCTATGAAGATCTCTTATGTTTGTTGTTGATTCTTTTCAGGAAATTTTTGGATTTTGATGTTGCTGGGAATGGGACATTCTAATACATGTACTAATTAGTGATTGCTTTTTGGTGGCAAGGCTGTTGCTCGTGCTATGATGAACTTGTACTATCCTTTTAGGTTTTGTATTTATTTGAATATTCCACATGCTCATTCCTTAGTATCTTCTACATAGTTGATCATATTATCCCCAATTAATATCTCTTTCTTTTCAATATTCATAGTTCTTTTTTTTTTTTTTTGACATTGCAGCTCTGGTTTTGCGTTGCAGTGCAGTTTCAATAGTTGAGGTGATGGCACGTATCTATGTCTTTCCCCTGACTTTCACAGAAATTTTTATTTGCTATAGATTTTAGGAAATCAAATTTCCCTTGTAATCTTATTAGTTTGCTATAAGATTCCCCATGAATTTGTATTGACTTTGTTTCTACTTTGTTTTCTATACCCTTTGATGTAATCCAATATTCCTTTCTTTGTCTATTGGAGTGAATTATGTACCTCAATATTTATACATTGCAATCCTAAACCACTGTTGGTCAGCATGTGACGGAGTATAATAAGGTCTGGTCTGGGGTGTATTTCTTCGCGTTCTCAGATTCTCTTCAGGCCCTCATCTTTCCTGTGGGTTTGTGTAGAGTCCTCCCTCTGCTAAGCTATGTCTGATATTCTAAGATCAAGGTCTCTACCTTCCTGAAATCCTGAAGCTGGAAAGAAGGGAATTCTTCATCCTGAGACTCCTGTTGGAGTCTTCTAGGATGGACATCAACAGTGAAGCAGGACATTGTGGGGTACCCTCTTCTGGAAAGTGTGGACTCTTCAGTCCTCTCCTTGTGAGGCTCCTCATCTTGTATCCTGGTTTCTCAATTAAATACTATGTGGGTATTCATTCCAGCCTTCCAGTTCTGACCATTTGCTCATGTGTAACTTTTTGCAGAGAATGGTTTTGGGTTCCTGACTAGATGCTGGTTGGGGAGTCCTAGCACTCATGACAGAGAAGAAACACAAATTTACATAGGGTTCTCCTCAGCCTGACTTAGGCAATTGAAATTTTTCATGCTTAAAATAATTACTTTCTAAGCCCTGGCTGGTGTAGCTCAGTGGAATGAGTGTGGGCTGGGAAACAAAGAGTAGCTGGTTTGATTCCCAGTCAGGGCACAGGCCTGGGTTGTGGGCCAGGTCCCCAGTGGGGGCCATGTGAGAGGCAACCACACATTGATGTTTTTCTCCCTCTCTTCCCTTCTCTCTAAAAATAAATAAATAAATAAATAAATAAATAAATAAATAAATAAATAAAATCTTTAAATAAATTATTACTTTCTTTGCAGAAATGGCTGAACAGCTTGATTTTGGGATGTCCTGCCTATTTTGATCTTATCTAACATTGCATTGTCTAGTTCAGTGATTTGCTTTTTCATAAGCGCCATTCATAGTGAGAAATATTTTGCACATTGTGTATCTCTACTAAGTGTATATGGAAAATGTGTGTATATATTCACATAAGCATATATTTGCCTATTATCTATCTATCTATCTAGTTATCTAGTTAATGAAAGACTTCCTTCACTTGGTATGGGTGATTCATTGTGATACTATTCAATTTTCAGTCTATTTTCAGTTCTGCTAAAGTAATATTATTTGACAAATTACTTCTTACCAACTTGTGTGGACAGGTGATTATCAGGAGACCAAAGACATACTGCCTCAATAAACTTCATCTTTTCTACTGTCCTGACATTACTGCAGGGCTGGTAGTACCTGTGGTTTGAGGGTGTAACCTCAGATATATGCAAGGAAGCAGGAGCAGAAGTTTATGCTTTTATCTGTTGAATGTCTGATTATTCTGAGATCTACTTCTCCCTTCTTAGCCATTAGTTTGTAGTTGTCATACGTTTTAGTTTTACCTATGTGATCAACCACTCCATATATTGCTATTCCTTTTTCTTTAAACTCTCAATTATCTGTTACATACATTTATAGAATAGGGAAAACATATTTTCCATATTCCTGGGCATTTGCAATTATATTATATCACGTAGCTGAAATGTTCATGTAGGTGTCCTTTATTCTTTCTGTAGATCCATATTTCTATCTGGTTTCTCTTTTTTTTTCTGCTTGGAGGACTTCCTTTAACATTTGCTATAGTGCCTATATCTTGGTGATGAATTATTTCAAGTTTTCTAATTAAAAAATATTTTTTGTTCATCTTTGTTTTTGAAATATATTTTGACTATGTATAGACATCTAGATAGACAGTTTTTTCTTAAGTACTTTAAAGATATTGTTCCACTTTCTCTGGCTTTCTTTTTTGTTATTCTTATACAATGCACAAAACATAGAATTGATCGTTTTAACAACTTGAAAGTTTACAATGCAGTGTCTTCTAATGTGAAATCATCATCACTATTTAGTTTGACAACTTCTTCATGATCCCAAACAAAAACCTCAGCCCTGGCTGGTGTAGCTCAGTGGATTGAGCGCGGGCTGGGAACCAAGCGGTCCCAGTTCGATTCCCAGTCAGGGCACATGCCTGGGTTGCGGGCAGGTCCCCGTGAGGGCCATGTGAGAGGCAACCATACATTGCTGTTTCTCTCCCTCTCTTTCTCCCTCCCTTCCCCTCTCTCTAAAAATAAATAAAAATAAATAAAAATCTTAACAAAAACAAAAAAAAAAAACCCTCATACTTGTTAAGCAGTCACTTCTCATTCTCTCTTTCCCCAGCTCATGGCAATCACTAATCTGCTGTTTCCATGGATTTTTTTATTCTGGGTAGTTCATATGAATGAAATCATGTAATATTTGATATTTTGTGTTTGAGTTATCTTTATTTTCACAAAAACTACTGTCATACATATCTTGGTTCCTGTGTAGGTAAAAAGTGTTTTCCTGTTCTACTCTGGCTATTCTTATTATTTTTCTTTAGCAATAGTTTTAAGCAATTTTATTATTATGTACATTGGCATAATTTTCTTTTTCAGCTTTAGTAACGTATATTTGAGAGATAAAATTGTAAGATATTTAATGTATCATGATGACTTGATATACATATACATTATGAAAGGATTTTACCCCATAGTTTTCATCTTTTGGGCATTCTTTTAGCTTCTTGGATCTGTGAAATTATGGTTTTCATCAAATTTGATAATTTTTCATTCACTTCTTCAAGAATTTTTTTCTATCCCCCTACTTTTGTCTTTTGGGATTTCCAAATGTTTGAATATTAGGCCACCTGAAGTTGTCTCAGAGCTTAATAGTGCTTTATTCATTAGTTTTTTTCTCTTGGATTTATTATAAAAAAGTTTCTATTATTATATATTCAAGTTCACTAATAATTTTGTCTGCCTTAATCCAAACCAGTGTATTTTTTCACCTCAGACATTTTAGTTTTCAGCTCTCAGTGTTTATTCGAGGGTGTTTTTAATATCTTCCACATCTGTATTTAACAAGCTTAAACATTCTTATTTCTTGAAAATATGGAATTCAGCTGTAATAACTATTTTAATGTCCTTACCTACTAATTATATCAATTGTGTCATTTCTAGGTAGTTTTGGTCAATAGTATTATCTCCTCATTATGGACCTTACTTTCCTGCTTCTTTACATGCCTGGAATTTCAATTGGATACTAGACAATGTGAGTTTTACCTTATTGAATGCTGAGTATCTTTATATTTCTATAAATAATTATCCTTGAGCTTTGTTCTGGGATACAGTTAAGTTACTTGGAAATAGCATGGTCCTTTGGGTTATAGTAGTTTCTTAGGGCTGCCATAACAAAGTACTGCAAACTGAGTGGCTTAAAACAACAGATATGTTGTCTTACAGCTCTGAAGGCTAAAAGGCTAAAATCGGAGTGTCAGCAGGGTGGGTTTCTTATGAGGCCTCTGAGGGAAAATCTGTTTCATGCCTTTTTTCTAGCTTTGTTGATGACCAGCACTCCCTGGTATTCCTTGGCTTGTAGATGCATTACTACAATTTCTGCCTCCATCTTCACATGGTATTCTCCCTTTGTGTCTCTGTCATCTTCTCTTAGAAGGACATCAGTCAGTGTGACCTCATCTTGACTCAGTTAGTTACATCTGCAACAACTCTATTTCCAAATAAGGTCACATTCACGGATAACGAAGGTTAGTATTTGAACATATCTTTCTGGTGGACACAATTCAACCTACAATGCAGGTCTTGTTTTTAAACCTTGTTAGGAAAGATCAGAGCAGTGTTTATTCTATGGCTAATATTTTCTCATACCTAAGGCAGAATCCTTTGAATATTCTAACCAATGCTCCATGAATCATTAGTTTTCCCCTCTGATGGAACAGGAACTATTTCTAGCCCTGTTTGAGCTCTGGAGTTTTCTCTCTGTACAGCTTTTTTTTTTCCTTTCTGGTTTTCTGTCCTACAAAGTCTGGCATCCATGGACTCCTAGCTCCATCTCATCAACAGATGGTGGCTGCCAGACACCCGCTCTGTACACTGTGTCATGCTGTCTGTCTCCAGTCGGTAAGCTGCAACAGTTGTCAGACTCCTTTGTTGACATCTCTGAGATCATTGTCCTTTGTTACCTAATATCCAGTAAGTTGAAAATCATTGTTTCATCTATTTTGTCATCTTTTAGCTGTTTCAGATAGGAGTACAAATTTGGTCCCTGTTATTCCATCTTGGGTAGGAACAGAAATTGGATAATATTGGCTTTCCCAAAAAATTCATTTGGTTTTTTTGTAGGCTGGCTGTAGTAGTGTTTCGTTGTCTAACTTTGTTTGAAACAATTTTGTTAGATTGTGTTCTGACAGCTGTCACATCAGCATGCATTTAAAAAACTTATCAAAATTGGTGAATTTTTGTGTAGCCAATTTATTATTGAAGATGGGAGAAAATATGCAACATTTTCAGCATATTATTATGCTTTATTATTCCCAGAAAGGTAAAAATGCAACTGAAACACACAGAAATAGATTTGTGTAGTCTATGGAGAAGGTGCTGTGATTAATCAAATGTGTCAAAAGTGGTTTGTGAAGTTTTGTGCTGGATGTCTTACCATGGATCATGCTCCATGGTTGGGTAGACCAGTTGAAGTTGATAGAGATCAAATTGAGACACTAATTGAGAACAATCAGTGTTCTACCATGTGGGAGATAGCCAGCATATTCAAAATATCCAAATCAGTAAAGCCATTGGTGAAAATGAAAAATGTGTCTTTTACAGAAAAACCCACATGGACATTTTGGCCAACCCAGTATAAATTTAAAGCCTAAAATATCTAATGTGATAAATATCCTGACAATTAAAACTTATTCAAATTAAAACCAATGTTGAAAGACTGCCTGACACATCCATATATTCATATAGACAGACACTGCTTACAAACAACTGGGAGAATGTACAGCCAATAGCAAGAATGTTTTCCTCTTGCTAGTGGATTTCTGAGTGGTATCTTTATTTTCTTATCAATGGTTTCAATATTTTCCAACCCTTCTGAACATGTAAAAATTACCTATATAATTATGAAATATAAGTATTTTAAAATGTGATTTGGGCTATCAAAATTAAGCATGCATTCTCTACCTGGCTTGCTTTCAATGCTGATCATACTGCTGCTAGATTCTCCAGCCTCCGGCATACTTACCACTTTTGTAACTAGAAAGAAAACACATTTGAAATCCAATTTATGGATGATGTGTAGTTATCCAAATTTCCCTCATGCCTTCAAGTACAATATACACAAGTAACAATCTATCCTGTTTTTAAGCCTTACCTCCAGAAACAGTGTTAACATATTTTATAAAGGAAAATTATATTTATATATTAACCATATTCTCTGTGACATGATTGGATTCAATATTTATATGGAAGACTGTATGTAGGCAATATTGGTAGGAGGAATTATAATAATCATATAATTATTGAGTATTATTTATATGTAACTTGCCAATGTTTATAAGTAACAAATTATATTATGTAAAATATATTCTTCTGTCATAATTGCCATTAACTACAAATTGTGCTTGAAAATGTATTTTTATTCTAACACATCTTGATTTTTGTGAGATTTACATAAGAACAATCACCATTTTCCTTCATAGAGTATTAGTATTATTCAACATGTAGTTACTTAACACATGATTATCTTTCACAAAGGAAATTCAATATAAAAAGAACTTTGATTCATCATTTTGTTAATATTTCTCTACAGTGGGGGTTATTTGCTTGGTTTTTAGCTATATCTTATATGCTTATTTTCTGCATCTATCATTCTTTATTTTCACAATTACATTCACACATTGTCCTAACAAAGTTATTGATGTTTCCTCTCACATTGATATATTATGTTTGTGTCTCAGAAATATTTTCACCACTGTATTATTTGCTCTTCTTTCTTTTCTTTTTCATTTTAGAAGAAGCACACGTCCTCTTTTCTCCTGCGAGCATTTCTCTTTCTTTATGTTTTGGCCCATGGTGTTCTTTTTGAAGCTCATGAGTTCCTGAGTTTTACCAAATGATCTTGATTCAAAGGTGTTTCTATAGACATTCAATTTTAAAAGATATGTACATTATTTATTTCTTTTCAATGTGATTATCTTTTAATACTTGAATTGTTTCTTTTAATATGTGACTGGCATGGCCTAGTGGATTGAGTGCCGGCCTGCAAACCAAAGGGTCGCTGGTTCGATTCCCAGTCTGGGGCATGTGCCTGGGTTGCAGGCCAGGGCCCCAGTAGGGGGTGCACGCAAGGCAACCATGCATTAATGTTTCTTTCCCTCTTCTTCTCCCTCCTTTCCCCTCTCTGAGAATAAATAAATAAAATCTTTTAAAAAATATGTGGATTCAAAAAAAAAATAAAAATATGTGGATTCATATTCTCTAAAACAATGGCATAATCAAGTATGTAATTTGTTGAGACTAGCTTTTCTACCCTGCAAAATGCCTTTGAGAGCCATTCACATTGTGTTTATCAGTAGTTCATTTCTTTTTATTGCTAAGTTATATTCTATTGTATAGATGCATCATAGTTTTTACCCATTTATCTATAGAAGGATATTTGGATTGTTTGCAGGTTTTGGAAAACATTAATAGAGGTACTATAAACACTCACATATAAGTGTTTGTGTGAACTTGTTTTTATTTCCCCCAAGAACGAGATTGCTGAGTCATTTGGTAAATGTGAGTTTATAAGAAATTATCGAATCTTTTCCACAGTGACTGTACCCTTCTATATTCCCACCAGCAATGGCTGAGCGTTTAAATTGTTCTTCATACTTGATAGCACTATACTGAGGCAGGAGAGCTAGACTGAGGTAGTATGCTCCTCCTTCCTCCCCGTCTGCACTGAAGCAGGCTTGCAAGAGAAAACAAGCTTGCAAGGGAAAACCACAGAGACAAATAAGGACCAATTCTATCCAGCTGGGCTAGGCCACCTGACCAAAATGTAACCAATAGCCAATTATAATACCATTATAATATCATTACCATTGCAGATAAAACAATACCCATCATGAACCAATGCCATGACTGTTCCTTGAAAGGACCAAATAAGGACAAAAACTCCCCCTCTCTTTGGGAAGGCACTGCCTCACCTGCTCTGCTCCACTCCACCCAGACCTACCCCTTAAGGAGTTCTTCACTACTAGCCCAAAATATAAGCCAAGCCCTGAAAACCCTTCAGCATGACTCACTTCTCGAGTCTGCCTGCACTCTTATCTGAGTGTGTACTTTTGCTTTAATAAAACCTCTGTACTTCACTGAATCTTTCTGTCTTGATCTTGAATTCTTTCTTGCACAGAGACAGGAACCTGGACACTGCCACTGAGTTGAGACTTCCCTTGGCCTCCCCGTGAACCACAGATATTATCACCACTTAGTAATGCACATATATATTTAACATTTAGTTATTCTCAAATATACATTGTGGTATGACATTGTAGTTTTAATTTGCATTTTTCTAATGGCTGATAATGTGGAACAAATTTTTATTTGCTTATTTGCCATCCATGTGTTCACTTCGGAGAAATGTCAATTGATGTATTTTGCCCATTTTTATAATTGCATTGTTAGTTTTCCAATTTTTGAGTTTTGAGACCTCTTTATATATTGTTGGTACGAGTCCTTTGTTGGATATAAGATTTGAAAATATTTTATTCCAGACTGTAGCTTGATTTTTATTTTCTTAACAAGTGACTTCCTGAGAGCAGAAATTTTAATTTTAAAGAAGCCAACTTATTTTTTTCCATTATGAGTCTTGATTTTGGTGTCATGTTTAAGATTTCTTTGCCCAATTTCAGATCATGAAATTGTTCTCCTGTTTTCTGTTAAAAGTTTAATTTCCCTTTTAATATTGAATCTGTGATCCATTTTGAGTTAATTTTTGTATAAACTGTGAGGTCTTTTTTGAAAATGGTCATCTAATTATCTTAATACTATTTATTTAAAAGACTAAAAATTACTAATTGAAGATATCTAATTTGGAAGGAAGAAGTAAAACTGGTTTTATTCACAGATGACATCATTATAGATATAGAAAAATCAATAAGAAATCTTCTAAAACTATACTAGAACTAATAAACAAGATGAACAAGTTTGCAGGATACTAGTTTAACGTATAAAAACTAATTGTATATCTATGAACTATTAATAAACCGTTCAGCCTTGGCTGGTGTGGATCAGTTGATTAAGTGCCAGCCTGCAAACCAAGGGGTTGCTGGTTCGATTCCCAGTCAGGGCATATGCCTGGGTTGTGGGCCAGGTCCCCAGTTGGGGGTGCACGAGAAGCAACCACACACTGATGTTTCTCTCCCTCTCTTTCTCCCTCTCTTCTCTCTCTAAAAATAAACAAATAAAATCTTAAAAAATAAACAGTTCAAAACTGAAATCAAGAAAACAGTTTGATTCACAACAGCATCGACAAGAATAAAATAGTTAGGGACAAATTTAACAGAAGAAGTCTAGTCTTGAACATGGAAAACTACAGCACATAGCTGGAAATGTGTTAAATAAGACCTAAATAAATAAAAAGATGCAACATCTCTGCTGGAATTTTTGTAGAAGTCGACAGAATGATCCTAAAATTTATATGTAAATGCAAGGAAACCAAAATAGCCAGGCAATATTGAAAAAGAACAAAGTTGGAGAACTCGCACTAATTGCAAAATCCGTAACAATGCTATGATAATCAAGACAGTGTAGGACTGGCATAAGGAGAGACATATAGATCAGTGGAATAGAACCTTAGGTCCAGAAATAAACCCTCATATTTATGGACAATTGATTTTCCTTAAAGATACCAGGACACCAAACCTCTAACAAAATACCAGCAAACCAAATTCAGTGGTATTGAAAAGTTTTATTACGGCATGACTAAGTTGTATTTATACTAGGAATACAAAGTTATTTTAATATCTGAAATTAAATTAATTTTATACATTCTAATCATTAAATAAAATATAGAAACCACATACTCTTAGTATATTCAGGGAAAGGAGTTGATAAAATCCATCATATGTTCATGATAAATATCCCTCAACAACCTACAAAGAAGTTGGTTGTATTCTCCACCCCCAAATTTTTATGTTGAAGCCCTAAGCCCCAATTTGACTGCATTTGGAGATGGGGTGCATAAGGACGCTATTAGGTTAAAGGAAGTCACTAAGGTGGGGCCCTAATATGATAGCATTAATGTCCTTAAGAGGGCTCTCTTTGTGTCTGTCGCTCTCTCTTTTTCTGTCCATGCACATGCAGCAAGCGAAGGCCTTGTGAACATACAGTGAGATGGCCACCATCCAGAAGCCAAGAAGAGCGATATCACCATCAGTGATAATGGTACCCTGATCTCAGACATCCAACGTCCAGAACTGTGAGAAACTAAATGTATCTTGTTGATGCTACTAGTCTATGATTATTTTGTTATGGTAGCCTGATCTGACTAAGGTATTCCACATTGTAAATGGCACATATGAAATACTACAGCTAATGTCATAATTAATAGTGAGGCACTGAATGATTTCCCCCTAAGAGAAGAAACAAGATGAGGAAAGAATAGTCTTTTCAGAAAGTGGTGCTGAGATAACTGGATATTTGCATTCAAAAGAACAAGTATAAAGGACCCATGGACAAAGACAAAGGTGGGGTAGGATTGAAGGTGGGAGGTGAGGGGATGGGGAAAAGTGGTGGAGGAAGAGTGGAGACAATTGCATTTAAACAACAATAAAATGATTAAAAAATGAAATTTTACCCCTACTTTATGCTATGTACAAAAATTATCCTGAAATGGATTAAATCTTAATGTAAAAACGGAAACTATAAAACTCATAAGAAAACACAGGGATAGATCTCTGTGACCTTGGATCAGGCAATGGTTTTTTGAATATGACACCAAAGACATAAGCAAAAAAATTGATAAATTATACTTTATCAAAATTTAAAAAATATACACTGCAAAAGATACCATCAATCAGGTAATAAAAACAAACCACAGAATGGGAGAAAGTACTTCCAAGTCATACATGTGATAAGGGACTTGTATCCTGAATACGTAAGGAACACTTACAGCTTAAACTTAAAAAGTCAAGAAAACCAAATGAAAAATGGGGAAAAGATTTAACATATCATTTCTTTGAAGAAGATATACAAATGGCCAATAAACACATGAAGCCATGCCCAACATCATGAGCTACCAGGTATGCAAATCAAAACCACAATGAAATATCACTTCCTACCCACTAGGATGGCTATAATCAAAATAAATGACAGATAATAGTATTCGTAAGAATGCAGAAAAATTGGAACTCTCATACATTGCTTGTGGGGAAATGATGCAGTCACTTTGGAAAACTGTTTAGCACTTCCTTAGACAGTTAAATATAATATTACCATATACTTCAATAACTATACTCTGATAAAGAACTCATATCTAGAATATATAAATAACTTGAAATTTAACAGCAAAAACAAATATCCAATTAGAAATTGGGCAAACTTGCACTTAACACATGGACCAGCTTATTGCACTTTTGGGCAGTTATCCCAGAGAAATGAAAACTTTCACAGAAAATTGTAGGTGAATGTTTATAGCAGCTTTATTAATAAAAGCCAAAAAACAGGAAACAATCTAGAACTCCTAAATTGGTTAAACTGTGGTATATCTAGCCTATGAGACTACTGAAAAAGGAAAAAGAATGAACTATTGATAAATACAACAACTTGGATAGGTCTTTGAAGAATTTTGCTGAATGAAACAGCCAATTTCAAACAGGCATATACTATTATGGAATTGTACACTTGAAACCTATATCATCTTATTAACCAATGTCACTCCAATAAATTCAGTAAAAATTTAAATACCTAATAGTTATATACTGTTATGATTCCATTTACATGTCATTCTTGAAATGACACATTTGAAGAAATCGATATCAGATTAATGGTTGATAGGGATTAAGGAGGGTTCGGGTAGGAGGGCAATGGATGTGGCTATAAAAGGGCAACGTGCACATTTTTGTGACGACATGATATTCTGTATCTTGACTATGTATTATAATGCAGTTTTCAAGGTGATACTATTGGAGAAACTTAAAATGTAAATGTAATCTCTCTATTATGTCTTATAACTACATGTGAATCTATAATGATCACAAAATAAAAAGTTTAATAGTAAAAACAAAAATATAGTCTAGAACTTTATGACAAATGACCCTGTTTCTTCAACGAATAAAGTGCAAAGGAAAAAAGATGGAGGAACCTGTATAGTTAAAGTGATTTAAGAGATGTATCACCCCACTTCAATACTTGAATCTCATTAGGATCCTGATATGAGCAAATAAACTTTTAAAATAATACAATAATAGAAAAAATATGAACACTGACTGGATATCGGATTATATTAATGATTTATTTTTATCCTGTTGTAAGTGTGATGATGGCATAGTGATTATATTAGTCTTTATATTTTAGAGATACACACAAATATTTATTAATCAAATCATATTTTGTCAGGGATTTCTTTCAAAATAGTGTAGGTGAGTAAGGTGGACAGAATTCTGTCAAGTCCCCATGAATCCCACCCACTGATGACATGCAATGTCTAATTAACTCCATCCCCTTGAATACAAGCGAGAACTGAGAATATGATAGGGTATTGCTCCTGTGATCATGTTATGCTTTATGACATACGACCTTTTTTAGGTGTAATGAAGATATCTAGTTAGCTGACTTTGAATTAATAGCATAAGACATTCTCCTACTTGGGCCTGATGTAATGAGGGTAGCCGTGAAAAGAGATAAGGAATCTCATAATATTTAAAGTAAATTTCTGATTTTGTGTTGGGCCACATTCATAGCCATCCTGGGCCACATGTGGCCCTTGGGCTGAGGGTTGGACACCCCTGGGTTAGAGAGTTAAAATGCTTGAACTCTACCTATAAATCTATAAACTCAGCTTTATACAGGTAATAAAGTTGTCTGGTGGAAAAAAATGTGGAAAAGTGGATCAGTATCTTACTTGCGTCTACCAGCATGTTAACTGTGAAAACTTAGGCCGCATGAACTCTGCTTCCTCCTTCTATAAAGTATTACCTGTGCTAAATATTGAAACATGTAATGTTAGGCCACCTGACCTTCCATTTTTCCTTATACAAAATAGGACCAGAACTACTTGCCCTTTCTAACCGATCTGGGTTTTGTGTGTGTATGTATTCACAATTGGCAGAAAGTAAAACTCCACATCTCTCTCTCCTTGAAATAGTGAATTACTTAAGAATTGCATCTACAATTTATATCATGAAGTGACAGAGATCAAGTTGCTTTCAAAAACATCAGTTCGTGGAAACACAGAAGAATACAGTCTACTCTAAGTAAGAATTCTGAGTAATAACACCAAGAAGTTAAATGTTTTCCATTATGGAGAATGCACTATTCCCTGAGCAGCAGCGGCAGCAGCAAAAGTGGCTCGGTGACCTTTCGTTCCCCCCTTTAGCTTCCCCCACCCCAAATATCCATCACTTTTCCTAAATTAATGGATATGGACAAATGATGTTTTCAAGGTCTTTTATAAACTGCTATGCAAATGTAGCTTCCAATCCAGTCCCTTAGGATCCACTTGTAACTGGAGTGCCATCTCTAAATCTATCCCACATGAAAATTGTCAAGCTGTCATTATTTTTAAGAAAGCAAGCTAGGTCTTAGTCCAGTTTGCCTATTAGAATGCATATTCTGACATTGAACCAAAGTTTATTTCATCCTTAGTTCTGACTCTAGTCCCAGTTATTGCCATATCTAAAGTATAACTCTCATGGGTGTTTCAAATGGCAAGTGACAAATGGTAAATTTGGACATGAATCACATCATTATTGCCTAATTGATAAAGTTGGACCATACTTGTAACCATTCCCAATAAAAAGGGAGGTCCCAGTGGATCTGAGGGGAGCATCTGGAACAATTAAGTTAATAATATAAACTTCTGGAAGAACCATCCATCACAGCAAGAAACTCTCAAACACGATGCTCCAGAGGCCAGATTTATGTTAACAACACAAATCACGGAGCCGTAAACAACTCTACAGACGTGCTAGGGAGAGTAAGGTGGGTATCCTTGGAGGACTGTTAAGGTAGTTGTTTGAAGGCAACATGTGACTATGACAAAAAAACCAGAAGGATCCTGGAGAAAACAAGAATCACTTCAGGGCTACAGTGAAGCTATAAATATTTGACAACATCATGCTGTGAAAGAAATTTCTTGGATTTCTGGCGCCTAGCCTCCGTTCTTATGTAACTGACTCCGCATAACTGTTCAGACATTTTCTAAATGGCTGAGGCATTTGAAACAGCAAGACAAACTGAAGACCAGGACTCCATAACTGCCCCTAAATAAGGAAAAGGATGGTTCATACCCCTCACTTTTACCTGTGTGAACTTGCCTGGGATGATGCTAGTGAGCACTAAAAATAAAAGTGATTTAGACTAAAGGAATATAAAGGAAAACCCCAAATCCAAAGATTTCACCTTGAAAGCATCACAATTTTGTCTTTCACCTCCTGTGGAAATAGAGTCCAAAGTCAGGATTCTCCTCTTCAGATCTGAGAACCCATTTGTTTTCATTATATTTGCAATTTTTGAAAAGGATCATCTCTCTTGATACCAACACACAGGGAATGTCAAAATTCCCAGAGGACACTTAAGGATCCTTTCCTCCTATTTGTAGTTGGTGATGGGGATGATGATGATGATGATGATGATGATGCTACTACTACTAATAATAAAGCTTGTACTTCAGGCAATTATCTCTTTAAATTGCATATCATTTCCACACTAAGGATAGCCTAGGCATAAAAAAAGAAAGAACACTTTATAGTAGATGTACATAATTTAATGTACATCTACTTTCTCTAACATTTACCTACCATAAATTAAGTGCTATGGTGGGCACTAAATATAAAATAAATTCATAAAGAACTCACGGTATAGTAGAAGAGACAGATATATAAATTAGTTCTTATAATACACCATGAGGCCCTGGCTGGTGTGGCTCAGTGGACTGAGTGCTGGCCTGCAAACTGGAGGGTCACTAGTTCGATTCCCTGTCAGGCAGGGCACATGCCTGGGTTGCGGGCCAGGTCCCTGGTGGGGGGCGTGTGGGCGGCGACCACACATTGATGTTTCTCTCTCTCTCTTTCTCCTTCCCTTGTCCCCTCTCTGAAAATAAATAAATAAAATCTTTAAAAAATACACCAAGAGAGTTGTTATAGACTGACAAAATGTGAAGTGTTACAGGAGCACAGAAAAGAAGATGCTTGCAGGACTGAGTCATAGAAGAAATGACGCTATTGCAGAATCATGAGAAATGGTGTAAGTTGGCCAGGAGAAGAGATGAAGAGACAGAATAATCCATCTGTAATGGGCACAGAGGTCTGAATAAAATAATTTACTTCAGAAAGATAACATATGGTTTTGTGTGAGGGGATGCATAAAATACATAAGGGGAAGGAGGTTTAAAATACAGTTTTTGAAAAGCAAGAAGAGAGAAGTCAGCATGGATGGCGCATAGAAGGAGAAAGGCACAAGATAAGATGGAGGCTTTTGCTACAGCAGTCTTCTCCTTCTGAGACTTCATGAAAATCCCTTTTAACAGCATAATCATGGTAATGCAGACTTTTTTTTTAGAGCATGCACCTCCAAACTCTTCTAGCCTCTGCTCATTACCCAGTTCCAAAGCCAGTTCCTCAGTTCTTAGATATTTGTTACAGCAGCAACCCCGTTTACTGTACCAATTTCCTTAGTCCAGTCAGGCTGCCAGATCAAAATACCACAAACGGGGTGGCCTATAAACAACAGAAATTTATTTCTCACAGTTCTGGAGGAAGTCCAAGGTCATAGTGTTAGCGTGATTGGGTGAGGGTCCTCTTCTGAGTCACAGACATCTCATAACCTCACATGGCGAAAAAGGGTGAGAGAGCTTTCTTGGGTCTCATTTATAAGGGCATTACTCTCGTTAGGGCTCTGTTCTCATGACCTAATCACCTCCCAATCGCCCCGGCTTCTCATACTATCACGTTGGATATTAGGATTTCAACATATGCATCTGGGGTGGGGGCACAAACATGCAGACCACAGCCAGCTGTTGGTCGTGTGAACAATTGGAGGGTTGCAGTAGTAAAAATAGGGAGACCTGTCAAGAAAGTATTTTTATTAGTAAAGGAAAGAGTTTGTAAGAATCTGAACTAGAGTGACTGTAGAAATAGAAGAGTGTCAAGATTAGAGTACACTCACCAACCCTCACTTTGGTCAGCTTTTTAGTATGTTTGTAATGGTGTATCACTATGATTGTAATCTGCATTTTCTAAATTACTATATTGAACATATTTTCATGTGCCTATTGGACATTCACATATCTTACTTCTTGATGTATCTGTTCCATTTTTAAACCTAATTTTATTGGATTGTTTGTCTTCTTATTGTTGAGTTTTGAGACTTCTCTCTATATATTAGATAGAAGTCATTGACTGAATATGTGATTTTCCATATTTTCTCCCAGGTTTGACTTATCTTTTTATTCTCTTATAACAATGTTTATGAGAAAATTATTTTTTTTGTTGAAGCCCAGTATATTGATTTATTTTTAAAAGGATTTGGTGTTTTGGTATCACATCTAAGAAATTGTTGTCTAACCTAGAATCATGAAGATCTTTTTTCATGCTTTATGCTAGAAGTCTCATAGTTTTAAGGTTTGCATTTAATTCTGTTTCATTTTGAATTATATTTTATATGGTATATATATGGTGTTTTCTTCACTCATCTACTGATAAACACTTGTGCTGCATCCAGATCTTGGCTATTGTAAATAACACTATATATATTCTTTTGAATTAGTGTTTTGTTTTTCTTCGGATAAATTCCTAAAAGTTCAATGGATGGGACATAAGGCAGTTCCCTTTTAAATTTTTTTGAGGAAACTCCATACTGTTTTCCACAGTGGCTGCACCAGTCTGCATTCCCACCAATAGTGCACTAGGGTTCCCTTTTCTCTGCCTCCTCACCAGCACTTGTTGTTTGTTGATTTATTTATGGTAGCCATTCTGACAGGTGTGAGGTCATATCTCATTGTGATTTTAATTTGCATTTCCCTGAAGATTAGTGATATTGAACATCTTTTCATATGTCTATTGGCCATCTGTATGTCCTCTTTGGAGAAGTGTCTATTCAGGTCTTTTGCCCATTTTTTAATTAGATTGTTTGTTTTTTGGTGTTGAATTTAAAAGTTCATAAATTTTGAATATTAATCCCTTATTAGATGTATCAGTGATTATGTTCTCCCATCCAGTGGGTTGTCTTTTCATTTTGTTCATGGTTTCCTTTGCTGTAGTCCCATTTGTTTATTTTTTTCTTTGGTTTCCCTTGCTTGAGTAGATGTAGCAGAAAAAATGTTGCTATGAGAAATGTCTGAGATTTTACTGTCCATGGTTTTGTCTAGGATTTGTATGGTTTCGAGTCTATCATTGAAATCTTTAATCCATTTTGAGTTTAGTTTTGTGTGTGGCATAAGAAGGTGGTCTAGGTTTATTTTTACATGTATCTGTTTAATTTTCCCAGCAACATTTATTAAGTAAACTATCTTTAGCTTATTGTAGATTTTCCCCTCTTTTGTCAAATGTTAATTGACTATAAAGGTGTGGGTTTATATCTGGGCTCTCTGTTCTGGTCCATTGACCTATTTGTTTATATGCCAGTACCATGCTGTTTTGATAACTATGGCCTTGTAGTATAGTTTGATTTTAGGTAGAATGATTCCTCTAACTTTGTTGTTCTTGCTCAAGATTGTTATTGCTATTTGATGCCTTTTATGGATTTATATAAATTTTTGGAATATTTATTCTAGTTCTGTGAAATATACAATTGGTATATGGCAGGAATTGCATTGAATCTGTATATTGCTTTTGGTAGTATGGACATTTTAATGATATTAATTTTAACTATCTATGAACTCAGTATATGCTTCCACTTATTTGTATCTTCTTCAGTTTTTTTTCTTCATTGTCTTATAATTTTCCAAGTACAGGTCTTTTACATTCTTGCTTAAATTTATTCCTAGGTATTTAATTCTTTTTGAGGCAATTGTGAGTAAAATTGTTTTCTTAATTTCCCTTTCTGATAGTTCATTATTAACATGTAAAATGCAACTGAATTGTGGATATTAGTTTTGTATCCTGCTACTTTACTGAATTCGTTTCAGTTCTAGTAGGGTTTTGGTGGAATCTTTAGGGTTCTCTACATACAGTATCATGTTATCTGCAAATAATGACAGTTTTACATCTCCCTTTCCAATTTGGTTGCCTTTTCTTTCTTCTTTTCTGATTACTATGGCTAGGACTTCCATTACTATGTTGAATAGAGTGACAAAAGTGGACATCCCTGTCTTGTTCCCAATCTTAACGGGAATACTTGTAGTTTGTCCACTGAGTCTGATGTTGGCAGTGGGTTTTTCATATGTGGCCTTTATTACATTGATGGGTGTCCCTTTATTCTGTTTGCTCAGCATTTTTGTCATAAATGGGTGCTAGATTTTGTTAAGTGCTTTTTTGACATCTATTGTTATTATCTTGTAGTTTTTATCCTTCATTTTGTTTTTTAGGTGTATCACATTTATTGATTTGTGTATATTGTACCAACCTTGCATTCCTGGAATAAATTCCACTTGATCATGGTGTATGATCTTTTTGGTGTTTTGCTGTATTTGATTTGCTAATATTATGTTGAGGATTTTAGTGTCTATGTTCATCAGTTATATTGGCATATCTTTTTCTTTCTTTGTAGTGTCTTTATCTGGTTTTGGAATTAGGATAACATGGCCTTGTAAAAAGAGCTTGGAAGTCTTCCCTCCTGTTGAATTTTTTGGAATGGTTAGGGAAGGAGAGGTATTAGATCTCTGAATGTTTGATAAAATTTGCCTGTGAAGCCATCTGGTCTTGGGCTTTTGTTTGTTGGGAGTTTTTTTTTTTTTTTATTATTACTGCTTCAATTTCCCTAGTTGTAATCTGTCTATTCAGATTCTTTGATTCTTTCTCTTTTAGTGTTGGAAGCTTGTATTTTCTAGGAATTTATTCATTTCATCCAGATTGTAAAATTTGTTGGCTTATAGTTTTTAATAATATATTTATATAATCTTTTGTATGTCTTTGATGTCTGTTACTTCTCTTTCATTTCTGATTTTATTTCCTTGGGTCCTCTCTGGGTTTTTTTTAATGATTTAATTTACTTATTTTCAGAGAGTGGGAAAGAGAGGGAGGAAGAGAAGAAAAGGAACATTGATGTGAGAGAGAAACATTGATCGGTTGCCTCTCATACATGCTCTGACCAGGGATTGAACTGGCAACCCAGGCTTATGCTATGATCAGAAATCAAACTGGCCACCTTTCGCTTTGTGGGACGATATCCAACCAACTGAACTACATTGGTTAGGGCTCTATTTTTTCTTAATGAATGTGGTTAAAGGGTTGTCAATCTTGTTTTTTCAAAGAACCAACTTTTGGCTCCACTGATCTTTTGTATTGTTTTTTAGACTCTATGTCATTTATTTCTGCTCTGATCTTTGTTATTTCCTTTCTTCTACTCACTTTTGGCTTTTTTCCTTTTTCTTTTTCAGATTCCTTTAA
This sequence comes from Micronycteris hirsuta, assembly GCA_004026765.1. Taxonomy (NCBI): domain Eukaryota; kingdom Metazoa; phylum Chordata; class Mammalia; order Chiroptera; family Phyllostomidae; genus Micronycteris; species Micronycteris hirsuta. The sequence goes on along the minus strand of PVJI01020365.1, from coordinate 8,435 downwards.
GTGTAAAGTTAGATTGTGTATTTGAGCTTTTTCTTGCTTCTTTTTATTTATTTTTTATTGTTGTTCAAGTATAGTTGTCCCAACTTTCCCCTCACTACTCCCCTGCACCCGACCCATCCCCACCTCCCACCATTGAACCTACCCCCCTTTGGCTTTGTCCATGTGTCCTTTATACATGTTCCTTGATGGTCCTTCCCCTATTTTCCCCCATTGTCCCCTCCCCCACCCCCTCTGGTTACTGTCAGTTTGTTCTTTATTTCAATGTTTCTCATTATATTTTGCTTGCTTGTGTTTTTTTTTTGTTGTTGTTATTGTTGTTGTTGTTGATTAGGTTCCACTTACAGGTGAGATCATATGGTATTGTCTTTCAATGCCTGGGTTATTTAACTTACCATAATGCTCTCCAGTTTCATCCATGCTGTCGCAAAGAGTAGGAACTCCTTCTTTCTTTCTGCTGCATAGTATTCCATTGTGTAAATGTACCATCGTTTTTTTATCCACTCATTTACTAGTGGGCACTTAGGTTGCTTCCAGCACTTGGCTATTGTAGATTGTGCTGCTATGAGCATTGGGGTACATAGGTTCTTTTGAATTGGTGTTTTAGGATTCTTAGGGTATAATCTTATTTCTTGAGCTAGGCCTATAATGCTATGAATTTCACTCTTGAGACTGCTTTCACTGTGTCCCACAGGTGTTGGTTTGTTGTATTCTCATTTTCATTTGTTTCAAGGTACCTTTTGATTTCTTCCCTGATATTATTGTTAAGCCATTCATTGTTTAGCACCATGTTATTTAGCCTCTGTGTTTTTGTGTGTTTTCAGTTTTCTTTTTGTGATTTATTTCTAGTTTCATATCATTATGGTCAAAGAAGACTCTTGATATGATTTCAATCTTCTGAAATTTATTGACACTTGTTTTGTGGCCTAACATGTGGTCTATTTTCAAAAATGTTCCATGTGCATGTAAGAAGAATGTATATTCTGCTGCTTTGCTGTGAAATGCTCTGAAGATATCAATTAAATTTATTTGATCTACTGTGGCATTTAAGGATGCTGTTTCCTTGTTCATTTGCTGTCTGCAAGGTCTATCCTTTGATGGAAATAGGATGTAAAAATCCCCTATTGTGCCCTGGCTGGTGTGGCTCAGTGAATTGAGTGCTGGCCTGCAAACCAAAGGGTTGCTGGTTTGATTCCCAGTCAGCGCACAAGTCTGGGTTGCAGGCCAGGTCCCAAGTTGGGGGCATATGAGAGGCAACCACACACTGATGTTTCTCTCCCTCTCTTTCTCCCTCCCTTCCCCTTTGTCTAAAAATAAATAAATAAAATATTTTTAAAAATCCCCTACTAAGACTGTATTTCTGTCAGTTTCTCCCTTATGTCCATCAAGATTTGCTTTGCATATTTAGGTGCTCTTATATTGGGTTTACTAGGGTTATATCTTCTTGTTGGATTGTTCCCTTTAACATTATGTGGTATCCTTCTTTGTCTCTTACTATATCCTTGATTTTAAAGTGTATTTAGTCAGGTATATGTAATGTTACCCAAGGTTTTTTTTCCTTTCCCATTTGCATGAATTATCTGTTCCATCCCTTTAAATTTAGTCTGTGTATATCTGTCATTCTGAAGACAGCATATATATGGGTCTTATTTTTTATAGAATCAGCTACCCTATGTTGTTTGATTGGAACATTTAAGCCATTTACATTTTTTAAAGACTTTATTTATTTATTTTTAGAGAGAGGGGAAGGGAGGGAGAAAGAGAGGGAGAAAAACAGCAGTGCATGGTTGCCTCTCACACATGGCCCTCACTGGGGACCTGGCCTGCAACCCAGGCATGTGCCCTGACTGGGAATTGAACTGAGACCCTTTGGTTCCCAGCCCATGCTCAATCCACTGAGCTACACCAGTCAGGTTAAGCCATTTACATTTAAAGTGATTATTGATGTATATGTATTTATTGCCATTTTATTTTTTTAACTATGTTCCTCTGTTTTTCTCCTCCTCCACTTCCTTTTCCTTCTTCAGACAAGCCCTTTAACATTTGTTGTAATACTGGCTTGATGGTAACAAACTCCTTTAGCTTTTTCTTGTCTTGGAAGCTATTTATTTCTCTTTCAATTTTAGATGATAGATGTGCTGGGTAACATAACCTTGGTTGCAGGCCCTTGCTTTTCATCACTTTGAATATTTCATGCCAATCCTTTCTGGCCTGAAATGTTGCTGTTGTGAAATCAGCTGACAGTCTTTTGGGAGCTCCCTTCTAGGTAACTGACTGCCTTTCTCTTGTGGCTTTTAAGATTTTTCTCTTTGTCTTTAAACTTTGCCATTTTAATTATTATGTGCCTTGGTGTGGACCTCTTTGGGTCCATTTTGTAGAGACTCTCTGAACTTCCTGGACTTGTGTGTCTTTTATTTGACCAGGTTAGGGGAGTTTTTGGTCATTATTTCTTAAAATAGGTTCTTGATCCATTGATCTTTTTCTTTCCTCCTTCTGGTACCACTATGATGAGGATGTTGTTATGCTTTATGTTGTCCCAAAGGTCCCTTAAACTATCCTCCTTTTTTAAAGTTATTTTTTCTTTATTGGTCTTATTGGGTGTTTTTTTTTCTACCTTGTCTTCCAAATTGCTGATTTGATCCTCTGCTTCATCTGACCTGCTGTTTATTCCTTCCAGAGTAATATTTCTTTCAAATATTGCATTCTTCATTTCTGACTGTTTTTAATGTTTTGTATATCCTTTTTCATGCTGTTGAGCATCCTTACACTCATTACTTTAAACTCTATATCTAATAAATTTCTTGCCTCCAACCCATTTACCACTTCTGGAGAACTCTCTTGTTCTTTTATTTGGGGGCTGTTTCTTTGTCTCCCCACTTGGCTGCCTCTTTATGTTTGTTTCTGAGTGTTAGGTAGATACCAAAGCCTTTGGTGCAGGTGCATGTCAGGACTAAGCTGTGCACAAAGGCTAGCTTTTACCAGCACTAGTCCCAGTGGTGGGTCAGCAAAAGTCTGAAAACACCCATAGATCCACCTCCACCTGCTGGCTGCTTATTGGGCTTGGTCATTGAAAGATCCTCTGGCTGTACTTCTAAATACATAAGGTGATATTGCCTAATGTCTATTATCTCATTTGGTGCTTAGGATAACTCACAGATGTAGGTATTACTAACTTCTTTTACATGTGGGAAAACTGGAATTCAGACAATAGAATGTTTTGCCTAAGATTACATGGCCTTACAAGTCCTCATTCAATTCTCTAAGAATCACTGATCTGTTTAGAGATCTTGATGTATGAGTTGGGGAAGCCCTGGCCTCTTCTGTAAGTGCTGGGCCCAGTCTACATTATGTGGTAGTTTTATATATTGTCCTACCGGTGCACAAGAGTTAGAATAGGAATTTCTGACAAAATGTCATCTTGATTTTTTATAATCAATTGCTCATCAGGAAGTTGTGCATGTTCTGACACCTTGACCCCTTCAACACAACACTGTGAGTGGGCAATTCTTTGATAGTTGAACAGATAAATGATTTCCAATAGGTTATTCACCCACCCTGCCACCCTATGGTCCTGAGTGCACCGAAAGTTGAAGGATGCAGAAGTGCTTCTGATGCATGAGGTTTACAAACACAGAGTTCAGGAACCCCAGGGTTGTACTTGATCTTGTTAACAAGAATAGAAAATTCCACAGTTAGTGTGTTCTATTTTCACTCAAGAGATATCCAGATGTACTCTTGTGTATGATTGATTTCTTTGCTCCACTGATGTTGGCTTCAAATAATAGTCCACGTGTGTCTCTTTTTTGTCAAAAGCCTTCAACATATTCTGCCTCCTTTGTGTTTTGACCTCCTTTTGCACCTTTAGGACAGCACTTCTCCTTGCTTTATAAAAGAGTTATAGTAGAGATACTTATGTTTCACAGCTTATCTATACCCCCCCCACCAGGCTGTGCTTCTTGAGGAAAGGAGCCCTGTTGTATAGATTATTGTATCACCTATGGTGAGGTCATGGCTTAGAACCAGAGTGGGCACTGAATAAATATTTTGTTAATGAAATTGAAGTTTATGGTTCTGGATATAAGTAGCAACAAAATATCCTTTCAAGTTATTTTCATTATTAGACTTGTTTTCTTACTAGTTAAGCAGAGGATAATATGAAATTTGGGTGGCACATACCTCTGGGCTATGCTTATAGCTACACATCCAATAAAGAGGAGAAAAGTTGGAATTGTCTGTTTCTCTAGTTGAGTTGTCTCTTGTTGGAGCGTACTTCTTACAATGCACTAGACCTTGTAGTCAGGGTGCTCCATATACCCACAGTGTGAAAGATGATGTTCCTGTCGTCAGAGACCATGTATTCTAGATGGATTGTAAGAAAATAACCCAATAAAAACAAAAATATAATTACATGTTGTTGGATGTAAAATAAATGAACTGGGTGGTGTGTTGGGGAGAGGGGTGACTGCTGTGAAAAGAATTCTCAGGAAAGACCTCTCTGAAGACATGACATCTGTCCTGAGGTTGAATGGTGAGGAAAAGGCCAGTCACATGAAGAGCTGAGAAAAGAGCACTCCAGGCAGAATCAGAAAGCATAAGATGTTGAAGTGAGAAAAAAACTTTGCCTCTTTGAGGAACAGAAAGATGGCCAATGTAGTTCAAGTAAGAAGAAGAGAGTTAGAAGATGAAATTGGAACATTGGAAAGGGCCAGATCCTCGGAGGCCATGTAACTCATGAGAAGGACTCGAAATGGTATTCTGAGTGTGATAGGAAGCTACTGATGCATTTTGAATAGGAGAATGATGTAATTTGATTTATATTTGTGAATTAATTGCTGTCTGGATATTAGACTTATAGGTGTGAGGGGCAAGAGTAAAAGCAGAAACCAATTAGCAAGCTGGTGGGATATAACAGTGACTTGGGTTATCTTGATAGTAGTTAAGGATAGGTAGAGACATTCATGAATTTGGGGGCATATTTTGAAGATAGATTAACAAATATTGTTGAATTAGATATGAATAATTAGAGAATGTAAAGAATTAAGGATGACTCCTTGGTTTTCAGTTTGACCAACTGGGTGGGTGATAGTGACATTTACGGGGACGTGAAAGAATCAGGACTGAGTGAGCTTTGGTAGTGTAGTGGAAAAACTGGATCTTGTATCATATTAAGTTTGAATTCTAATAGATAAATATTGATAATACAGTAATCTGAAGTTCATAGAAGAGGTGAAAGCTGAAGCTATAAATTTGGTATATAGATGATAGATAAAGTCAACTGCCTAGGTAAGATTTTTTAGGGATCAAATATATTTAGCAAAGAGTACCCTTGAAAATTGGGAGCCTTCATCAATGAAAGGCTAAGAATAAGTGCATGATACCACACAGGAGGCTGAAAATGTATTGCCAATGAATGTGAAGAAAATCAGGAGAGTGTAATGTCCTGAGTGCTGAAAGATCAGAGTGTTTCAAGAAATAGATAGGGTTTAAGACAGGAACAGAAAAAAGTCCATTGTATTTGGAAACATGGAGATCGTTGGTTACCTTAAGAAGAAGATTAGGGAATTCAAGTCAATTGCTTCTAATTTCTCAAAGAATGATAAAGTGAGTCCCTCTGCTAAGAGTATATGAATGAGACCATGGTAGGTTTGAGAAAAGAAGGAAAGGTATAAAATGAATATAGTGAAATCAAATTTGTTATGAAAATTTAGGACAACCAGGCAATGAATTTAAAAAGGATTTTCCAAGCAATATTCAGCTGCTATGATTTACCTGTAAGAAAATTATGCATTTGGGTTCAACCAGGGTTGGGATTTTATTCCTCTCTCAGAGGGATAGAAGGGCTAGGGTATAAAAAAGAGAGTGATTATAATACTGGATAATGGGATCTAATTTGGGTAAAGAAGTGGGGACATGAAAATAGTGATAGGACTTGGTAATTTGAGGGGGTCAATAGATTGGAGATTAAAAGTTGATTGAAAATTTATTGGAGTGGGGGTACAGGAGGAAGGATGAGCATTTGAAATCAAGATTTCAGAAGTGGTGCAGTTATTTGTAATAATAAACTTGAATACACGCACACGGGAATGAGTGTGGTGAGGTGGAGGGAGAGAAGACTGGAGGAAGTTAAGAAGTTGTGATTCTAGAGTATTAGGAGTTCTAGAAGTTAAGGAGTTGTGATTCCATGTATATGGTTATGGATATCACTAAAGATGACTGGAAAAGAAATGGAAATGAACCCTGGCTGGTGTGGCTCAGTGGATTTGAGTGCTGGCTAGCAAATCAAAGGGCTGCTGGTTCAGTTCCCAGTCTAGGGCACGAGCCTGGGTTGTAGGCCAGGTCCTCAGTAGCGGGTGTATGAGAGGCAACCACACATTGATGTTTTTTCCTTCTCTTTCTCCCTCCCTCCCACTCTCTCAAAATAAATAAATAAAATATTAAAAAAATAATAATAAAAGACATGGAAATGATGTTAGAGAACCATAGCCAAGGCCTTTAATAGATGAAGAAGAGATGCTGAGGGTCTGTAGTTGGCAGCAACTAGGGGGGGTTTACATGTGGTTTTGTTTGCTGGTATGGGCTTTAAAGGAGCTTGGGGGTTTGAAGAAAAGAGGAGACGTGGTTTTGAAGCAGCAATGAGGAATAAGGCTGCCCCTGGCTCTGGGAATCAAGGATTATGGGAGAGATATATTCCCCTTTGACGGTTGCATGTCCTCATGTGAAAGGCAGGTATCAGTTAAGGTGATAAGGTGTAGGGGGTGGTTCTAGAAAGGGGTTGGAGACATAGGAGAATAGATTGAATGGGAAACGAGAAGGGGTAGGTGTGGGACTGAGTCAAACTAAGGAATATAGAGAGCAGTGTAGGGAGGAAAGTCTTGGTGAGTGAGGTAAACAGGGATGTGAAACATTATGAAACCAGTCAATATAAACTCCAGTGGTCAGGTGGGCAATATGTTTAAGTTACAGACCCAAATGCTATAATTAGCACAATGATTTGGTTGTCATGTGTATGAATGGCAAGGAGTTGGGGGTTCAGAGAGTTTGGAAGGCCTTGCAGGTAAGTAGGCAGTTCTGCATCTTATCATGTTGTTTCCAGAGCAGGAAGACATGTGATGAACACCCTCATTCCCTAGTGAAATATTTGAAACTTTCAAAATGACCAGTGGTGAAACAGATTCTCTTCATGCTTGTGTGTGTGGTGAAATGATGGTGTCTAATTTGGTGCCACTGAGCTCTGCATACCCTGCAACTTCTGACCACTTGGAATGTGTTTTCTACTGAGAATGCATGACCCACCATAAGTCAAAGAGATACCCGGTAAATGTTCAGGGACTGATTCCATTCCTTTAGAAATAGAGCCAAACCCCGTTCGAGTTATCAATGGTGCTTTGTAAGTACACCGGAAGGACACCTAGTGTTGCTATGGGATTACAAGGAAGAGTGGTTGCTTTTTCCCCTCTACTACCTCATTAGGTAGATGGCAACTACACTCATTATTCTTCTATCTATTTATTTTCCCATCCTACTCATAGCCTCACATTCCTTCTCTACTACTGGGAAGGACTTCTATTTTGGCTATGTTAGAGGCACTTTCTTTTTAACTCTGCCAGGTTTCCTAGGGCAGGATTGGATCTGTCTCTACTGGCTTCTAGACAGCCATTTGCTGATTGTGATCATTCCTTTATCTTGATAGCTCTGTCCCTTCACTATGACATTTACGTAAGTACACTCCTCATGGAAATTGGCATGAATAAAAGAAGGTTGCCTGTAGTCAGTTGCTGTTTCCTATTTTCCATTTTCTGCCAGTGCTACATCAAACAGTCATTAGGACCTGGCAGATATTCCTTTCATTCAGCAGTAAATATTTTTTAAGCATCTATCATATGCAGATGCTGTTCAAGGTACTGTGGATAACGTTTTGAAAAAAAAAAAACAGACAGTATCTATTCTCATTAAGTTTACAGTCAAGTAGGGAAACTATTTCTTCAGTAGACATGTGTGATTGTTAATTGTCTATTGTAAACTTGGCTAGGCTATGACATGCAGTTGTTTGCTCAAACACTGATCTAGATGTTGTTATGAAAGTTTTATAAAGATGTAATTAAAATTTAACACAGTACACTTTAAGTTAGGCAGATTTCCCTCAATAGTGTGGGTGGGACTCTTTCAATTTGTTGAAGGCCTTAAGAGAGGAGAGTTTGCTGTTTCCCCGAGAAGGAACAATCCTTGAGTGCAACATAGAATAATGCTCTCCAGTTCCATCCATGCTGTTGCAAAGGGTATAAGCTCCTTCTTCCTCTCTGCTGCGTAGAATTCCATTGTGTAAATGTACCATAGTTTCTTGATCCATTCATTTGTAGATGGGCACTTAGGTTGTTTCCAGTACTTGGCTATTGTGAATTGTGCTGCTATGAACATAGGAGTGCAAAGGTTCTTTTGAA